>CM034153.1:660245319-660278353 GCA_019776745.2 Taxus chinensis | reverse complement strand
TCGGTCAGGTGCAGGAACCTTTAGGTATGTTCTGGTACACCAAAGGTTGGGTCAAGATAAACATTACATCAATGGGAACGATAAGGTCAATAGGTCAAACAACACTGGTAACAGTGTCACAAGGTATAGTGAGCACATGAGTTCCCAGATCACCAACAATTTTTCGGGTCAAGGTAGCTAGGTCACGACACGGGTAGCGCAGAGGTATGGGTAAAATAACAAGTCCCTAAATGTAATTAAGGACAGGGATAGGTAATGTAGGCTTAGAAGTAGGTTGCAATAAGGGTGGGTAAGGTCAAACAATGGGGGGGAAGGGTAAATGTTGGTCGGAAATGGGGAAAGGGTATTGACAGGAGTATGACAGATAACCGATACCGGTCATACTTAATCGATGACTGTTTAGGGAAACCGATCATGGTTTGTTAGGGCACATGACTGATGTTGGTTTAGGTACAACCAACCATGGTTTGCTAAGGCACAAGACTGACGTCAGTTTAGGTGTAACCGATGCCAGTCAAGTCAATGTGGGTATATAAAAAGGAAAAAGTCGTATAATACAGATTCATTTGTACACTTTTGACTTTTGGAAAATGACAGAGTGTTGAACAAGATGTGATTTGTCATGAGAGAAGTACACAGGACCATACCAAGGTGAGGTGGAGAGATCTAGGTGGGGGGAGGAGTCAAGTGGATGGGCCCATGAGATCAGGCTGAGTGAGTGGATTTGTGGAGAGGTTCAAAGTAGAGGTGATACATGGCAGAGGTAGGAGAGGGGTCAGGTGGACCACCAGCAAAACGGCTAGACGTGCCACCACGGAGATGATGCTGAGATGAGGTAAGAGCTAAACTTTTCTATGTCTTGTTGTTAAATGTGGAAGGGAATATGGGTCAGGGGGTGTGGGTAGGGTAGAATTTTTTTAAATTTGGTGGTTAAAATGGTGAGAGGAGGGGTGGGAAAAGGAATAAGTAGGTTGAATAGGGTTGGGAAGTGATTTGGGGGAAGTTTGGGTAGGTGTCTAGGAGAAATGGGGGGAAGAAAATCAAGGGTTTGGGTTTCAACACAGTAACAATGATCGACGTCGATCGAGGTATGGCTGACATCGATCTGTATATACCGACATCGGTCAGGATTTAAGAACCGATGTCGGTTTAACATGAACCAGTGTCAGTCAAGAGTGACCGATGCCCGGTCCGAGCAATTTAGGGGTGTGGGTTTGTATAGTGGGGGTTTTTAGGTTCGACACAGGGTTTTAGGTTCAGGAGGGTTTATGTTATGGTTGGAGGTGAGGTTAGGTTGTGTAGGGGTTGGTTCAAGGTTTTCCACCTGACTCATGGTGTTTCAGCGGGTTTGGCGTTTTCAGGTTAACGGGTTCGGTTTCGGTTGGCGGCTTTTCGGTTCCGGGTGGTTCTCGGGTTTGGGCACGTGTAGTTCGGCCGGGGTTAGTTGGGGTTTGGGGTTTTAGGGTTTAGTTTGGAGGTTTTAGGTTCACCAGGGTGTTTAGGGTTTGGTTGGAGGGTTTGGTTGTAGGGTTAGGTAAAAGGGTTTTAGATCATGCTAGTTAGGTTGGGTTTTAGGTTGTTAAAGGGTTAGGATTGGAAGGTTGGAGGATTTAGGTTCAGGGTTTGTTTAGGGTTTAGGGTTCGATTCGGAGGGGTTAGGTGGGGGTTTGGGGTTTAGGGTTTTAGGTTGGAGGGTTTAGGTTCAGGTCTGTGTTAGGGTTTTGCATTTTTAGGTTGAAGGATTAGGATTTAGGTTAGAGGGTTTTTAGGTTGGGCACCATCATACTCTGCGTGCAATATACCTTGGACCGATTTGCTTTGCGTTTTATGCTGCACCTTTCTTCTCCACTGCTGGGCATATAAGCACATTATATGTGTGAGGCCACTAGGTATGCCTCGACCTGATGCATTTGACGCCGGCTTGGTTCGAGTTGGTTACAGGTGTTGGGTGCCGGTTACTGGAGCGCATAGAGCTACTAGGCATACACATGATGTAGCGTATTATAGGCGTTTGCTAAAGGGGTTGTTCGGCATGGACATTATTTGGAGGCCCTATGTGGGTTTTCCTTCATATTGGTGGATGGTCATGAAGTTAGATGAGTTACAACTGGTGCGATGGATAGAGGGGCGTCACACGGGAGAGCATGAGCTAATACTTGTAGACATGTTTAGACAGAAGTTTGGGCTATTGCAGGATGTACCACCTCCCTTCCCACAGTACAGGAAGGATGACATGGAGAGGTTGATGTCCCCTCCATAGGGAAACAAGAGGCACCAGTGGACTAACATATTGATGATGTCAGGTGCAATGAAAGATACAGACCGTGGTGGGTAGCTTAGTTGTGAGTAGTGCCACACACACCAAGATAACCAGACATGGCCACCCTCACAGTCCAGAGGGACATGTTACAAGGACATGTGGCTGCCTTACAGGGCTAGGTTACAGGTTTACAGGGACAACAGACAGGGTCATAAGAAGAGGTGGCCATGTTACAGGCACAGGTGATGGCCCTCCAGGCCCATGTCACAACATTACAAGGGCAGGTACCCACACAAGGTGGGTCCGGAGATGGGGAGCAGGTGGCCACCTTACAAGCACATGTGACAGGGTTACAAGGTTAGTTAGACACTACACAGGCACAGATTGTGGCCTTCCAGGCCCAGATTACTATGCAGGCATTGACACCGGCATAGGCAGTAGGACATGCTTAGGGATAGGGTCCCATGGTACAAGTATAGGTACAGGGTAAGATACCCTTATTGACAGGGAAGAGTACACAGGTTGCGGTGAGACCCATGAAACCTACTCAAAAAGTGCCCATGACAAGATTCAGGGACACCCTGGTTGAGGTGAGGTATTATCAGGATCATTTGGTAGCAGAAGGGATAGATGTCCCTTCATATGTGGAATATCGAGCACAACAGGCCTTGAGTGAGAGGCCCTGATCCCGCACTCACAGTGTGGATAGCACAGGGGGTCGGCTAGCCTAGAGGCAGGAGCAGGGTGAGGCCATTAGTGTACAAAGGCCAAATATAGGTGCGGGGCCATCAACTGCTAGATCGAGGCCCACAATAGGTAGTGCGACGGGTATGGGGCACCACATAGGAGCAACAGAGGAGTCGAGAGAGACTGACTTAGAGATCTGAGGGGCAGACGAGGGATATCATCATTTTGGTAGTATAGGGATTATCTATGATATAGACCGGCCTGCGTGCCGATGATTTTTTTTGTATAGGATACCGGCCTGTGTGTTGATGATATTTTGTATATGATACCGGCCTACATGTCGATGATGTTTTATATTTGATATTGGCCTGTGCACTGATGATCTTGAGAGATTTGTATTGGAGACATTGTATATTGGAGATATTTGAGTAGACATGTAGAGATGTTGATGAGTTATATATATATATATATATATATATATATATATATATATATGGCAACGATGATGTTTATGGCATGATGTGTATATGTACTTTCTATGATGATGTTGTACATGGGATGGGAACTAGGTAAGCTAGGCATGATAGAGTCAGGTCATAGGTATGGATGGAGTCAGGTCATGGGCATGGATTGAGTCAGGTTAGTTTAGGCATGGATCGAGTCAGGTTCTAGGAATGGATCGAGTTAGGTCCTAGGAATGGATTGAGTTAGGTCCTAGGCATGGATTGAGTCAGGTTGGTTTAGATTTTAAGTTCCACGTTATTTGTAACAAAGGAAACAAATGATGATGGATATGAATGTTATTTTTGAAATTTTTGAATATTTGTGAATTGTGGAAATTAGTGAACGTTATGATGATATGTGAAAAAATGGTTAATAGACATGTTTGTTAATTGCTATTTGTTTGGTTTAATTTATAGTTATTGATATAGAAAGGAAACTAACTAGGATAGAATGTGAATAGGAATGGAAAAGGGGGAATGGGTCAGGGTAGAGAGTGGTTGAGCTAACCTCTAAGGGCCCTATGCCCTCAGAGTGTTTCCTACATAGTCCCAGTGAAAAGGGATCTTAGGCCGATGTAGTTCTCCCAGAAGCTAGGGAATATTATGAAGTAGTAGAATGGGTTGGCAAGTGTTAGGAATTATTGAATGTAGGTCAAAGGCAAGGTTGAGTTTAGGTCACAGACATGGTCGAGTGGTCGTTAAATAGAGGTATCGATGAGCTGCTCCTATAAAGGATAAGCAATAATAAATGAGGAAGGTGAATGGTAAGATGTGGTAAAAGAGCCGCTTAATTGATAAGAACCCTAATAGGTCAACCAAACCTAAGAAGGGATTATGAATGTAAGACCCTAAAGGTGTTGCATAATGGACTATTCTAAAGGTGAAGAAAGTCACATTATCATGAAATATCACGTTTTGCGGCAAGTCCTTTGAGTAAAGGGGAAATTTAGACAAAAGGGAAAGGAGGTGATAATGGGCGATTGAATGTAACTTAGTGTATGACAGCGTGTCTTTCAACATAAGAGACCCAGGATCAAGAATAGGCAAGTCCATGACAAAAATTTTATCCTTTGCTTCATTTTTTTATATATATAATAGACCGTCGATGTGGGAAGTCTATATGGGATGAGTATGTTATCTCCTTGAGGTCTTCGTGAAGCTGATCGATGCAGGAAGTTTCTAGATATTTATTACATTTTTTAATGACCTTGTATAGCTTTCCTTCAAGGGAGAAGTCTATTTATAGTGGTGGAATTAGAGTGAAGAGATGTCCCTTTTGGGGGAGTCATATTTTGCTGGAATTTTGACTCAAGGAGTTGTATCCCTTTTTGTTTTTGGATGTCTAAGTCATGGACAAGACTATAGAGGAAGATTAGGTTCTTGTTTAGAAGACAAGACTGTTGCACCCAACAATTAACTATGAAAGATGTGGTTTCAAGTGATGAACGACCATGGGATTCCATCTTGAAGAAGATGAAAAGTATCCATGAGAATCATGCTACGAGTAGAGCCATGGTACTCATATTGAAGATATGGCTGAAAGGTGACGGGAATCACAAGATTCTTTTTTAGTCACAGATCCTCAAAATGGGTAATATGGAAGGTGATCAACACTCAAGGGATGAGCAATCAATTGAAAGAAAGTGATATAGGACTTGATATCAACAATAAAATGGTCCAAGATGCAAGGCGTTAAGGGGCCTAGGTTCTTGTTTACCTTCGAGTGAAGACAAACGATAAGCACCTGATCCATAGGCATGGGTAACGATATAGGGTCCAAGCCAGTTAGGAGCAAATTTTCCCCGTTTACTCTTCTCTTCTTTAGTTACATGTTGATTTTATTTCAAGATGAGGTTGCCAACCTGGAAGGTTCGTTTGTGAATGCATTTTTCATATTCACGTTTAATACGCTTTTGGTAAATTTAGAGATGGTCAAGAGCATTGAGACGACATTCATCTAATAACTCAAGTTGTGCCAAACGATCTTGGCAAAATTCATCATCGTTGAGCATGTCTTTGTTAGGAATTAATAGAATCTAATGAGGTATAATTCCTCATAATCACAATAATAAGAAGTATGAATAGAAATTATAGAAATGAAATATGCAAAACACGAAGACAATATTTAACGTGGTTCACCCAATATGGGCTACATCCACCAAGAACACTTGCTCAGATTTTATTACAAGCCAACAATCTTCACAATTACAATAACCAGATCTTTTTTGGAGCTGCGCTCAACAAACCCTCTTGAATTCCCACTTGAATTCACACACACTATTCACCTTCACAAAAAACACTCATATCAATCCTATTATATATCCATCTATATATAAGTAGATCAATAGGTAGCTGAAGAGGTGGTTTTACAAAACAATGGGTACCAAAAAGCCATGGGCCCAAAACCAGCCCATAACGATTACCCATTACCCATGTGTTTATAAACCACCCACAAAAATTTACTTCCGGGGCTTCGCCCCCAAACCCCCTTGACCCGCTCACCAGTGAGTGGGACCGCCATAAAAATATCTGAGTGTAACACATAGAAGGTGTACCAAACTCTAACATGAAAACATGCTCCACAAACATAACAATCTTGTAGTGAGATACAAAGAGATGGAATCTAGACTTTGAGAGGTAAGACAGCTCCGGTAGCGTAGACCAGAGAAAAGGGTGTGGCAGCCCTCGAAGTGTGAATACTAGTACGATAAGCCCACAAGGTGAAAGAGATGTGCGTATGCCAATCTTTCCCAGTATCATTGACTACCTTCATAAGAATTTTGTTCAAGGTTTTATTGTTTGATTCGGCTTGACCATTGGTTTGCAGGTAATAAGGTGATGAGAAACTGAGTTCGATGACAAAATGTCACATAGTTTACGTAGGGTTTTATTTTTGAATTGTTTTCCGTTATCAGTGATAAGGAAGTGAGGAAAACCAAAATGAAAAATGATGTGATGGTTGATGAATTCACATATCTTCTTGGCTTTTGTAGAAATGAGGGGTATGGATTCTACACATTTAGTGTAATATTTGGTAGTGGTTATGATCCATTGGTGGCATTGTGAAGAATGGGGGTTGATCTCACTGACAAGATCCAAACCCCATTGAGAGAAAGGCCAAAGTTCTCGTGCGACTTGTAAGGCATGATTAGATGTGTGATGGAGATTAACATGTTGTTGGCATTTCACGCAACGTTTGACATAATCACAACAATCAAGGTTTAGGTTTGGCCAATAATATCCTAGGCAAAGGATGCGTTTTGCGATGGCTAAACCACTAAAGTGACCTCCACAAATTCCATCATGGACTTCCTTAATGGTGTAGGGAATTTTATAACTCATAAGGCATCGTAAGAGAATGTCATCAAAGCCATGATTGTAGAGAAGACCACCCACGATGACATAATGGGAGATACTTTTAAGAAAGGCACGTTGTCCATTACGAGTGAGATCACCGGGTAAAATGGAAAGGGAAATATAGTATGCATATTGCTTATACCAAAGGCCACATGGGTCAAGGGAAATGGTTCCAATGGAGTAGACCCCACGAGGTAAATAAGAGGGTGATTGTAGCCTTTGTATGGTGACAAATATTTTAGAGTCAACGGGTGAAGTAGGTATCTAAGAAGCCAAATAGGCCATGGTATCCACAAAATTTATTGGTAGAATGTGGGGTGGTTTGAAGTGTGTAATAGTGAAAGGTGGTCAAAAGCATATCTACGTGATGCTTATACTTTTGAAGGATCTCATTTCCACACTGGTATATACCATTGATTTGGTTTATGACCAACTGAGAATCACCAAAGATATTGATTGTCTTAAAATCTAAGGCATAAGCAGCCTGGAGACCCAATACGAGTGCTTCGTATTCCGTAATATTGTTTGTACAATCAAAATCGAGTTTGAAAGACAAAGGAATAGGTTCACCTTCAAGTGGAATGAGGATAACACCAGCCCCACCCCCACGTTGACACTTGGATCCATCAAAGAAGAGTGTCATTTGGCAAGCGGATTCATCCAAGGAAAGGGTAGCTATAGACTCATCTGGGAAGTCGAAGTTAGATAGTTGATCCCCGGAAATAGGTGTGTCGGCCAGTTGATCAGAAAAATCCTAGCCCTTAATGGACTTTTGATGAATGAATTCGAGGTCAAGGTTAGCCAAAAGCATAAGCCAACGTGCAACATGATGATGTTGATAGGGTTTGGCATACATATAGTGTAATGGGTCAGTATTAGTAATGACGAAGGTTTTGTGGTTGAGTAGGAAATGGCGAAGTTTGGTGGCGACAAAAACTAAGGCTAGGTAGAGTTTTTCGGCGTGGGTTTATCTAGTTTTTTAGTTCAGAAGAGTATGACTTATGTAATAAACCACTTGCTCTTGGTGTTGGTTGTCGCGATGAGCAAGCATGGCACTTAAAGAATGGTCAGTGGCGGAAATATATAGGTAAAAGGGTTGGTCATCTTTAGGAAAAATGAGTACTGGTGGTTGAAGAAGGTATTGTTTTAAGGCCTCAAATGCTTTATGGCATTCATCATCCCATTTGAATGAAACATCTTTCTTGAGAAGATGATGAAATGGTTGACAACGGTCAAAAAGTTGCGAGATAAAATGATGAATGGATTGCAACTTACCTTATAGGATTTGAAGTTGACAGAGATTAGTGGGTGAAGGCATTTCCAAAATAGCCTTGAATTTAACATGATCAAATTCTATGCGACGCAAAGAAATGATGAAACCCAGGAGTTTTTCAGAAAGTACCACAAAGACACACTTTTTTGGTTGAAGATGAACACAATACTTGATGAGGCGGTCAAAGATGACTTTAAGGACGGGCAGGAGTTCGGTTCGATGTTTAGATTTGGCAAGAAAATCATCTACATAATCTTCCAATATGCAACACATGATGTCATGGAAGATGTAAGTCATGGCGCGTTGGTGTGTAGCACCGGCATTTTAAGTCCAAAAGGCATGACTCAATAGCAGAAGGTACCCTAAGGGGTGATGAAGGCAGTCTTACCCCCCCAGGGTAAATTTGATAACATGCATCAGGATGTCCAAATTCCAAGAAAAATGACTGATTCAGAGCAAAATCAGGTTTCTAGGGTCCCTTCAGGAATCTTTCTAAACTCCCCAGGCCGAAGAAGGAGGGAGCAAGCTTTGAGAAAGTGCGGAGAAGGTTGCAGAAAGCAAGTAGTTTGGGCCAGTAAAAATTGTGAAAATCGGCTAAGTCCTGGTCCAGCACAAGGTGGGACGAATGGAACAAAGGTACGCGAACCACCCGAACCGGCCGAAATGAGTCCAGGCGGCCCACAAAGCAAATGGGACAAGTGGGACAGAAGTACGCGGCGGGCGCGAAAAGCCGATCCAGCCGAGAAGAAAAATTGGCTAACTGCTGAAGGGGT
The DNA here is from genome assembly GCA_019776745.2 of Taxus chinensis. Classification (NCBI taxonomy): domain Eukaryota; kingdom Viridiplantae; phylum Streptophyta; class Pinopsida; order Cupressales; family Taxaceae; genus Taxus; species Taxus chinensis. Next base: position 660,269,500 of record CM034153.1, on the reverse strand, counting down.
AGCATTCGGGACGAGTGGAACAAATGGACGCGAAATGCCCGAACCGGCCGGATCGCGCGAAAAGGGTCAAGTCAGTCCTAAGCAAAGTGGGACAAGCGGGCCAAAAATGCCCGAACCGGCCGAATCGGCCGAAATTGTCCCAAAAGGTCCAAAATCAAGATGGGACGTCCGGGACAAAAAGACCCGAAATACGCGAAGAAGCCGAAGGAGCTGAGAGCCAATCAAAAGGTGCCACGTGTCTTTGGCCAAATGAGGACAAGGAAGCCCATTTCGGGCGGATCGGAGGTTTTTGTCCCAGGCAGCACTGGGACATCCGGAACAAATGAACCGAAGTACGCGGAAGAGCCGGCAGGCCCGAGAACCAACCAGATCACGCCACGTGTCTTAAGGAGAAGGACCAGAAAAGTCAAAGGGCGAGTTTTCGAGCACCGATCCGAACCAATGGGATAGTGCCACGTGTCCCAGCTAGGGCCCACAAGGAAAATTCAAAAGACAGCCCGCCGAAAAGCAGAAGAGAGAATTATTCAGCGAATCAGAGCATGCCACGTGTCATCCAGGCGGCAGAGCGCGGGAAAGAATTCAAAAAAAGGCGTTTTCGCCTGTTCCGTGCCCTAAATCTTCAGATTGCCATAACTTTTGATCCAGAGCTCGGATTTGCACGTTCTTTATACCAATGGAAAGCTGGTAAAATTCTCTACACGTTTCCAAGGCCAATCTTGTATTTTGGTTCAGTTTGGAGGATGAAAATCAAGAAACGCCTCTGGCGCGAATAACAAACAGAAGTGATGCGTCAACAAACAATTTTAATGCAGCAGACAGTTCGCCGCTCCTGTTAGGCAGCCCGCCGTTTCGCCAGGATCCGCCGCTTCTGCCATGATGAGATGAGTTAAATGCATTCAGGAGGTGGTTGGGGCAGATTTCGAATTCCTCTCTCTTTTCTCTCTCATTCTTCCTATAAATTGTAAGGAGGGGCTTCTTTCTAATGTTGGACATTTCTGTTTTGCGACCCCTCCCTTCTCTCCTGCTTGCAAGAGAATTCGTGGAGTTTCCAAGCCTCCCACATGGACTGTAATGTCATTGTGCCTCTTGGCCATTGCAATGTATTTGAATCGATCCTTTGAGCAATATATATGTCTGTGATTGAATTTAAATCCTCTCATGTATTCATTGTTGTCATTCTGATCTCCCATTGCATTTCGGTTACCTGTGTATGATGTGGTATTGCATCTATATGGTCTGTGTTTATGTTGCAAAGCATATGTTCTTCATTCCTTGGTGCATCACCTCTATTAGCTTAGATTTATTTTATGCATCTTCTCTCCTTGTCTCCTTGGCAAATTAGATTAGATTTTGAGGAAAATCCTCTGCATATTTCGTATGCACCTGAACAGAGGAATAGGAACCAGCCTTTCTCTGGAGATTCCTTTCTCACTCTTCAAGTCCCACACTTGGAGAAAGGATTCAATGTTATGCAATCACACTGGATATTAATATGATCAACCTAGAAATCTGATCAACATCCAGGGGTGCTGTGATTTTGCACTAACAGTTTTGGCACGCCCGGTGGGACAGAGGTCTCATTTCTATTTGCAGCAAGGTTGATATGCATCTGCTGCAATTTTCTTGCTCGAAAAGAACTATTATTTGCATATCTGGCGACTCCAAGGGGAGGAATCAACTGGTTCCAGCAGTCAGCCCTAAAAGCTTATGAGAAGAATCACAAGATCAAGAGCTGGAGAAGAGGAAGTGCTGTTTGAATACCTGCAACTATCTCCAATAAGAAGGCAAAGAGGAAGAAGGATTCAAAGGTCTCCATCTCCACCAAACAGAACTCTCTCAACTCCTCCACCTGAGCGGCCTTTCTTTCAATATACAAGGATTTTAAGACCAATCAGAATGGCGCAACCAGTGAACCCCTATGTCAACTTCACAGGCAGCAGCCCACTTGCTCTCAATGCACAAAATCCAATCCCAGTAGCAGCACTGAAGAACATTCCATACTTTACTGGAGAAAATCAGACCACTCCTGGCGATCATGTCAAGGACATTGCTAACATTTGTGCAATCCATGAGATCGACGAGATGCAAGTAGCTGTCAAATTGCTGGCGTCTTCATTCAAGGGGAAAGCATTGCAATGGTTTAGGAGCCTTGGAGCTGGCTCTATCACAAACTGGAATCAGCTGTGTATTGCACTTGATAATCAATTCGGAGAGAAGGGAGACAACTTGTCTCTTTTGGAGCAGCTGACAACCATCAAGAGAGCTTCCAATGAGCAGCTAACTGATTTCAACTTCAGATTTCAAAGATCTTGGGATAGAATTCCAGTAGCAGTCAGACCAACAGCAGAAGGTGCTTTTCTATACTACCTTAAAGCTTTAAATTCTGATATTTCTATATTGATTCAATCCATGGGAGGCACAACTATCCCTGCTGCTTATAATATTGCCATTAGAGCTGAAAATTGTCTGATTCAAGCTGGCAAGCTATCTCCTAGGCCTCCAATGCCATTATATCCAAGCTTAGAGAGCCCAAGTACTAGTCAGGCACCTGTCTTAGCTCCTTTTCCCATTCCTAGAAATCAGAGTTCAAATGAAGCTTCCACTTCATCTCCAAGTGCCCCAAATGAGCTTCAAGAAGTCATGAAGCAACTGCAAAATTTAGGTAATGAGCTGGTCACACTCAAGAGGCAGCAAGCTCAAGGTTTTAGACCTTCGTATCAGCCTCAAGCTCAACCGAATAGGCAGCCATATCAGCCTCAAAGACCACCTAATCCAGCCACAAATATGAATCAAACAAGGCCTCCTGCCAATAGACCATTCCAGCCCTATAATCCAAATGCCATATCTGCCTCTAAGGCATTAGTACCAGCACAAAACAACATTGCCCAGGAGTATGATTGGTGTTTTCCATGTAATGAACCCCATAATCAATCCATGTGCTATAATGGTGCTCTAACCCAAGCTTTAATGGTAACAAGTGCTGGTGTGGAGGGTGAGAGTAGTCAAGAAAACAGCCAACAACAAGAAACATTCCAACAGCAATCAGCCCCAAATGATACCACGTTGGTAAATTGGCAAGCAGAGGATTTCTGTGGCATGAATCAGATAGTTTCTCAGGGTGTTGCTGCCAACACAAGGTCAAAAAGGAGAAATTTGGGTGAAGAACAGCCATTAGTCCCAGCCAATCCTCAACCTCCCACAGCTCCACAAATGATTGGCAAGCAAAACCCAGTTTCAAATGCACAAGGGCAGACAAAAACAGCCCCTAGGCCAAATCAAATGCCAGCTGTTGCTGCCCATATTCAAGGGGCAAATGTGCAAACCAAGGGACAGCAGAGGGATCCTTCATCACCATTCAGTATCATTGATCAGATGAAGAAGACAAACGTCAATATATCTATGTGGGAATCCCTATCCATCCCAGGCCAAAGAAATCTGCTGCAAGCTGCCATAAAGGATTGGCCAACTTCAAATCAGCAGGTTCAAAGGCAAGACAAAGTGCTTACAAATGCTGCCCAGCCTGAAGGAAATCATGGAACACAACAAGGTAGAATGCTGAAGCCCCCCCCTTTCTATGTTTCGTTAATTATTGGAAATCAGCTAGTGCATAACTGCATGATAGACTCTGGGGCAAGTAGCTCAGTAATGCCTAAACAGATAGCTGATCAGCTAGGGCTCCAGTATGAAATAACATCTAAGGGAGTAGTGCAGCTGGATGGGACAGCAATAGCAACAGTTGGAGTGATTAAAAATTTGAGTCTTACCTTGCATGCATGTCCAAATGTTGTTGTCTTACAAGATATATCAGTCATAGACCTTCCACCACTCTTTGCCCTCTGTTTGTCAAGGGACTTTACTGCCAAGATTGGGGGATATTTGTCCGCTGATTGGTCACACATGCTGTTCAGAACGAGGTATGGAACTAAAGCTACAATTAGGTCGGAACCTATTGCAGATTTCCACATTGAGCCCCATACTCCAAGTCATATTAATACCAATTGCTCAGCATTTGATCAAGAAGATCACCTTGGCACTGATGAAGCTGACACTAAGGTTGGAAGTATCCCAGATTTGACTCTTGATGAATGGGCAAGCAAGGTGCATGCTTTTGATCCTTATCAAGAAGTAGAAGAATCTGAGCTAGGGGTCTATTGTATACACGAAGAAAGTCAACCTATTCCTAACATCACCAAGCCAAGCCACAAGGATGACAATGAGGTATGGCAACTGTTTTTTGATGGATCAAGGAGTAGACAAGGCGCAGGAGGTGGAGCCATGCTTATTTCACCTCAAGGAGTAAAGTATTATTCAGCTTTTAGATTTCAATTTGCATGCTCCAATAACACTGCTGAATATGAAGCCTTGATGCAAGGGATGCATTGGGCAATAAAGAGAAAAATAAATAACTTGCAAGTGTTTGGGGACAGTGAGCTGATTGTAAATCAGGTCAAGGGACAGCATGCTGCCAAAAATGATCTACTCAGATGCTACAAAAACAGGGTGTGGGACCTCATGGAAGATTTTGAGGCTTTCAGCATCAAGGCCATTCCCAGAAAAGAGAATCAAGCTGCTGACAGGCTTGCAGCAGTGGGGGCAACCTTTGACATTGTAGAAAACATTCAACAAGACAAGGTACAGCCAAACATCCACGTGATTGTGAGGCCTTCAGTGCCGGATAACGATGTCAATTGGCAAGTATTTGAGAATGACCAGCAAATCATCCACTTCTTGCAAGAAGAAGCTGAGTTCTCAGCTAAAAATCAAGAGAAGTTGAAACAGCAATATGGTGACCAGGTGATACAGCTGAGAACTGACAAGCTGCCCAAGGGACTTGTCACCTTGGAGTCCATTTTTAACCCCAATGATCAGTTTAGAAAGGAGAAAGAAAATATTCAGGTCAAGAGGGAAGATTCGGTATCCATCTTGGTAAAAGAGAACAAGCCATTGCAAATTGGAAAAATGACAACTGAGCAAGAGAGATATGAGTTCATACAGCTTTGTCAAGAATTCCCTGACGTGTTTGCTTGGAGCTATGAAGACTTGAAGGGCTTCAATCCCAACTTAGCTCAGCATACCATCGAGTTGGATCCAAATACTAAGCCTGTCAGGCAGAAACAGAGACCAGTCAATCCACACATGGAGCCTCTCATGAGGAAAGAATTGGACAAGCTGATTGAGTCAGCAATTATATTCCCAATCAAGCATTCTAGTTGGGTTGCCAACTTAGTTCCAGTCAGAAAGAAAAGTGGAGAGATCAGGCTATGTGTTGACTTCAGAGATTTGAATAGAGCCTCTCTCAAGGACCATTATCCACTCCCTTCCATGGAGCAAATATTGCAGGTTGTAGCTGGGTCAGAAAGGTTTTCGCTGCTTGATGGATACTCAGGCTTCAATCAAATTATGGTGAAGGAGGAAGACCAGTTCAAGACAGCCTTCACAACCAAATGGGGCACATATGCTTACAAGAAGATGCCATTTGGATTGTCGAACGCCGGAGCAACATTCCAGCGAGCTATGGATATGGCATTCAAAGGCTTGATTAACAAGATAGTGTTGGTATACCTAGATGATATCACTGTCTTCTCAAAGAATGCTGCAGACCATCTCTTTCACCTCAGGCAAGTATTTCAGAGGTGTAGAAAGTTTGGAGTGTCTTTAAATCCTAAGAAGTGCATCTTTCTTGCACATGAAGGGAAACTTCTTGGCCATATTGTCTCCAAGGAAGGATTAGCAATTGATCCAGAAAGGGTTGAAGCCATAAGAGCTCTGCCATTGCCAAGTCACAAAAAGGCTCTTCAAAGTTTCCTGGGAAGGATAAACTTTGTTCGGAGGTTTGTCCCAAATTTTGCAGCCCTTGTCAAGCCCATCACCAAAATGTTAAGAAAAAACATGGCTTTCAAATGGACGGCAGAAGGCAAGGAGAGTTTTGAAGCAATCAAAGAAGCCGTCTCCCAGGCACCCACTCTCATCAACCCGGACTTTTCCAAGGATTTCATCCTCTATGCATTTGGGGGTGATGACACTATTTCTGCCATTTTGGTACAACAGAATAAAGATAATGATGAACAGCCAATTGCCTTCTTTAGCCAAAGCCTAAATGACTGTGAATTGAGGTACTCTTTTATTGAAAAACATGTGCTTGCAGTAGTCAGGAGCTTGAAGAAGTTCAAGCATTTAATATCAAACAACAAGGTCCAGTTGCTGGTCTCACATGTTGGGGTTAAGGACTTCCTCCTCAACAAGGATTTGAACGATAAAAGGGCAGGATGGATCACCCGTGTCATGGAGTATGACATTGAGATCAAGATCACCAAGCTGGTAAGAGGCAAGGGTTTGTGTGAGCAGCTCGCTTCCAAACAACTAAACAACCCAGAAGATAAAGAAGACGCTGTCCTGTTTTTGCAAAATGATCAAAAACATGAAAATGATGATGAGTCCATTCCCTGTTGGACTCAAAATATGATACATTTCCTACAGACGGGCATGTGCCCTCTAGAAATGAGCAAAGCAAGAAGAAGACACTTCAGGTTGCAGGCTATTCCATATACCATCATTGATGGAGTTTTGTTCAAGAAGGATGTCAATGGAGTGCTGCTGAGATGCATTAACACAGGTCAGATTCAAAGGGTATTAAAGGAGTTTCATGATGGACCAGCTGGTGGCCATTTTGCACCAAGAGTGACAGCTCTGAAAATCATGAAGGCTGGTTATTATTGGCCTAAAATCTTTAGTGATTGCTATGCATGGATCAAGAAATGTAAGAATTGTGCATTCTTCACAGGAAAAGAGAGACTTGCAGCCCTCCCATTGCATCCAATCTCAGTTGACCAGCCATTCATGCAATGGGGTTTGGACTTCATTGGAATCATCAATCCCAATTCGAGCCAAGGGCACAAATGGATTTTGACAGCCACAGACTACTTCACCAGATGGACAGAAGCAGTGGCACTCAAAGAGGCGAATGAGTCTAGCATCTTGGACTTTTACGAGGGGATAACTACCAGATTTGGTGTGCCTGCTACAATAGTCTCTGATAATGCATTGGCATTCATTGGATCTAAAATTACTGAGTGGGCTGTCAAGAACGGGATCTACCTCAGCACTTCATCAAACTATTACCCTCAAGGTAATGGCCAGGCCGAGTCTACAAACAAAAACTTGCTGAGGATCATTAGGAGGACTCTTGATGAGAATCAGAAGGCTTGGCATACCAAACTGAAGTCAGCCTTATGGGCTGATAGGATAACTCCCAAAAGGTCCACAGGTAACTCTCCATTTAGGCTTGTCTACGGAAGAGAGGCAATCTTGCCCCTGTCACTTGAGTTGCCAACGTTGGAACTCATGAAACAACTGGAATTGCTAGAGTTTGGACCCATGAAGGTGAGATATGCAGAATTGATGGAGCTGCAAGAAATCAGAGATCAGGCATTCCAAGCAATGGAAAAGGATCAGGCTTTGATCAAGAAGACCTTTGATAGGAAGGCCAAAGATAGATCTTTTCAAGTAGGAGATCTAGTATTGAAATGGGATGTGGACAGAGCAAAGCCAGGAAGGCATTCAAAATTTGATGCCATTTGGAGTGGCCCATACATGGTCACAAAGTGCAAGAACAACAATGCTTTCCAATTGGCCTCATTGGATGGTGAAGAACTGCAGATTCCAGTAAATGGAATCTATCTCAAGCGTTGCTTCTAGAGGGAGTTTCACTACATCTGTAAATACTAGATTAGATTTTCTTCCCTCCAAGTGCTTGTGCACATTGTTTTGCTGTAATTAGTTTTGTTTTCCCTAAGTGCCTTGGCACAGCTTACTGTCTATGGAGATGATGCATGTCTTTGCTAAATCAGGTCACATTCCATCTTTCCCTTTGCACATTCTAAGTCAGTTTGGATTCTAACAGAATATTTGATGACTCCATGCCCAATGGATGGCTTCAGGCAACTGGCCTTTTCATCTAGCAGGCAGAATGATCCCGCTGAGTCGCCAAATTGTTATCCAAAATTCACCCCCCCAGGGTAAATTTGATAACATGCATCAGGATGTCCAAATTCCAAGAAAAATGACTGATTCAGAGCAAAATCAGGTTTCTAGGGTCCCTTCAGGAATCTTTCTAAACTCCCCAGGCCGAAGAAGGAGGGAGCAAGCTTTGAGAAAGTGCGGAGAAGGTTGCAGAAAGCAAGTAGTTTGGGCCAGTAAAAATTGTGAAAATCGGCTAAGTCCTGGTCCAGCACAAGGTGGGACGAATGGAACAAAGGTACGCGAACCGCCCGAACCGGCCGAAATGAGTCCAGGCGGCCCACAAAGCAAATGGGACAAGTGGGACAGAAGTACGCGGCGGGCGCGAAAAGCCGATCCAGCCGAGAAGAAAAATTGGCTAACTGCTGAAGAGGGTAGCATTCGGGACGAGTGGAACAAATGGACGCGAAATGCCCGAACCGGCCGGATCGCGCAAAAAGGGTCAAGTCAGTCCTAAGCAAAGTGGGACAAGCGGGCCAAAAATGCCCGAACCGGCCGAATCGGCCGAAATTGTCCCAAAAGGTCCAAAATCAAATGGGACGTCCGGGACAAAAAGACCCGAAATACGCGAAGAAGCCGAAGGAGCTGAGAGCCAATCAAAAGGTGCCACGTGTCTTTGGCCAAATGAGGGACAAGGAAGCCCATTTCGGGCGGATCGGAGGTTTTTGTCCTAGGCAGCACTGGGACATCCGGAACAAATGAACGCGAAGTACAAAGAGCCGGCAGGCCCGAGAACCAACCAGATCACGCCACGTGTCTTAAGGAGAAGGACCAGAAAAGTCAAAGGGCGAGTTTTCGAGCACCGATCCGAACCAATGGGATAGTGCCACGTGTCCCAGCTAGGGCCCACAAGGAAAATTCAAAAGACAGCCCGCCGAAAAGCAGAAGAGAGAATTATTCAGCGAATCAGAGCATGCCACGTGTCATCCAGGCGGCAGAGCGCGGGAAAGAATTCAAAAAAAGGCGTTTTCGCCTGTTCCGTGCCCTAAATCTTCAGATTGCCATAACTTTTGATCCAGAGCTCGGATTTGCACGTTCTTTATACCAATGGAAAGCTGGTAAAATTCTCTACACGTTTCCAAGGCCAATCTTGTATTTTGGTTCAGTTTGGAGGATGAAAATCAAGAAACGCCTCTGGCGCGAATAACAAACAGAAGTGATGCGTCAACAAACAATTTTAATGCAGCAGACAGTTCGCCGCTCCTGTTAGGCAGCCCGCCGTTTCGCCAGGATCCGCCGCTTCTGCCATGATGAGATGAGTTAAATGCATTCAGGAGGTGGTTGGGGCAGATTTCGAATTCCTCTCTCTTTTCTCTCTCATTCTTCCTATAAATTGTAAGGAGGGGCTTCTTTCTAAGAGTTGGACATTTTCTGTTTTGCAACCCCTCCCTTCTCTCCTGTTCATAAGAAGATTTGTGGAGTTTTCAGACCTCCCATATAGACTGTAACACCGTTTTTTGCCTTTTGGCCATTGCAATGTATTGAATCGATCCTTGAGCAATATATATGTGTCTGTGGTTGCTTCTAGACTCTCTTACATATTTATTACTGTCATTCTTGATCTTTCATTGCATTTTTTGCTGTCTGTGCATGGTGTTGTGTTATATCTACATGATCTGTGTTTATGTTGCAAAGCATATGTTCTTCATTCCTTGGTGCATCACCTCTATTAGCTTAGATTTATTTTATGCATCTTCTCTCCTTGTCTCCTTGGCAAATTAGATTAGATTTTGAGGAAAATCCTCTGCATATTTCGTATGCACCTGAACAGAGGAATAGGAACCAGCCTTTCTCTGGAGATTCCTTTCTCACTCTTCAAGTCCCACACTTGGAGAAAGGATTCAATGTTATGCAATCACACTGGATATTAATATGATCCATGAATGGGAGAAGAGGGAGCCTCATCATCGCGTTGATAGGTTAGCGGTCCCAAAGAAGTGGTGTTTATGAAAAAAAAAGTTAAGAGGAATAGATGCGGGATCTATGGACTCCATGGGTGAAGATGGTAACATGGGTGAATGAGATGGGGAAGATTTCTTGTCCTGGATAAGGTTGACATGAACCTTCTTGGAGGGTGGAGCGTTAAAACCAATGCCGCTACAGTCATTGTGTTTACGAGAGGTACAGGAAATGACAGTATGGCGGCCTTGTTCGTAAAAGCTGAAGATAAATCCTTTCCACCTGCACCGGTGGAGGAAAGTGTGAGCGAAGCGGCGGTCAGTTACGAAGTGTAGGTTGGACGAAAATGGTTGGGCTTGGGATGGAGGTTTGGGTTTATAGGTGGGAATATCAAGTCCCCCATACGTTAGCTTTTTATAAATGTGGGGAGGTCCATAAGGAAAAACATCACCGATGCGGATGTCATAGTTGGGGTGTTGATGCGGAGTCCCATACTCATGTGGGGTGAGGAAGGTGTCAATATTGTATAGGAAATATTCCCCTAGAGTGAGGCATTGAAAAGCACCTTCTAAGGGATCCGTATTCAGTATATTGGTAGCGGGGATAGATGGCTTGCTAGATGATGGGGAAATAAGTGTGTCAACGGTAGAGGCTACAGCTACAGTGGGGATAGTGAGGTTAGATGCAGCAGAGGTAGTGGTAGTTTTTGGTGGATGAGATTGTAGGTGAAGGTGAATTAGTGATAGTGGCAGATGTCTTGACCGGTATAAGCACATCATTGGTATGATATAACATGTTACAGGTCTTGAAAGGTTATGGGTTGGTAGGGATGGTGTGATTATGTCCCTCATGTTGAAATTTGAGGCATCAATGTAAATTTAAAGGGACATAACCCATGACACAGATCCAAGGTTAGCTGAGCAGGAAGTTATACTGGAACTCCCCTTCTAGGACATAGAAAAGTTTCAAGACAGTACGGGGACCCATGCGAACATGGAGAACAATGGTACCCAAGCTAGAGGTCATAGTGTAATTGAAGGAGCAATAAAATAACCAGGTTACCATGCATGCAATTAGGTAGGTATATGCATTTGGTCATATGCATAGGAGGAGATGATGTTAATTCTAGCACCACCATCAATCACAACATGTTGTATGTGTATATTATCGATAAAGATGGAGATGAAAAGAGCGGGGTTAGTGTCGTTAGACTGGAAGGGAGCGATCTCTTCATCTGAAAAGCTTAATGGTGGACCACTTGGTAAGTAGGTGGAGGTGTAGAGGAAGGCGAAGACCTAGTGAGAGAGGCTACGTGGTGAGGGGTAATGATGGAGGCTATAGGTGTGGGGTCATTTGGTAAGACTTCAATAGATTGAAGGACCTCCATGAAGGATTGATGATGTGACTCTGAGGTTTGGATGAGGTCATATAAAGAAATTTTTAGGGGGGATTGGTGTAGTTGTTTTAGCATTGTGTGATGTGTGACCCCATCAGAAATAGGATATGTAGGACCTCAGAATGGTGACTTTGGGTATGGGTGCAGCTGGTATGTTGGGTACAGGGTTGGTTGATGGGCCAAGTTTCTTTTTCCTTTCCCTTTTCTTTCTGAGCACGAGGTGGCAATGTTGATCATGTTAATCTAAGGGGAGGTGGATGAAGAGGGTGTGTCATGGAAGGTATAGTAGCATGAGGACAAAACCCTAGTGGGGGATACGATCCTTGTGAAATGAGTAGGGCGCATTGGCATTTTGGTGGTGGTTTGGCCAAATCTCTTATACAAACCATGTTGATCTTAAATCTCAGGGGTGGATCAAAGAGTTGTGGGGGTGGATGATTTTGGTCACTGAGTAGGTAATGGGAGAAGATCTGTGGAAATTGGTGAAGGTGAAATGGGGTCCTCATCAAGAAGATCATCGTCATCAAAATTTTCTTCGGGAGGACACAATTAGAAAAGATTGGTTTTTAAAGCCTTATAGTTCTCTACATCGTGTCTGGGAACACGATGGTAGGTGTAAATTTTGGTTTCGTCAAACCCTTTTGGTTTGGGTTTGAGTGGGTCATAAGGTTTAAGAGGTGGTAATGTGATGACGGAAGTTTCGAGGAGATTGGTTAAGATTTTGGTGTAGGATCCTATCAGTGGATCACAATGGGAGGTGAATGTGGGTTTGGGTACATGTGTGGCTGATTGTGGGGGAAGAGGATTTACAGGAGGTGATAGTAGGTTGGTCTACTAGTTTGGTGTGTGGTGTGGTATTAGGTGTTGGTCGCATCTTCTTGGGTATGGGCATGGTAGAAGAGATTGCAATGGAAGGTTTGGTTGGTTTAACTACCTTATTGGAGGGTAGCGGATTTTTAGCTTTAGGTTGCATCTTTTTGGGAAACATGATGACATGGGTTGTATGAGATGTGGAGGGAAAATATGATGGTGGAAGAGGACGGGTTACCCACGGGGGTAACCGAGGTGTTGTGGAGGTAGGTGGTGTAGGTTGGGAAAGAGGCGTGAGTGAAAGAGAATAAAATGTCATGGGTAGTGAAGCAGTTATGGACGGTAGTGGTGGTATGGGTGGTAAGAAGGTTATGGGTGAGTGTGGAGGTTGCGTGGGTCGCTTGGGTATATTAGAGACCTGTGATGAGGAAATGGGTTGTTGGGTTCTTGGTTTACCGAGTGGATGGGGGTTGTCTTGGCCAGGGTCAAGGGGTGAGGTCCTAGGATGGATGGAAGGGGTGAAGGTGATAATGGCATGGTAGGTGAGGTTGGTGTATGAGGCCTAGGAGATTGGATCCTCTTTTTAGGGGCTGGGGTAAGTTTAGCGTTAGTTTTGGAAGATGTGGCTAAATCTAGTTTGATGGGTGGGTGAGTAAGGATAGCTGTTGGTATGACCCCTAAGGTAGGGATAGGTTTAGGTAAGGGAGATGATATAGGCAAGGGTAGGTGTTTGGGTGTAGATGTATGTTGGGTTGTGGGAAGAGGCATGAGTTGGGCCATGGGTGATGATGTGGAAGGTGTTGCAATAGTCATAGTTGTGTTTTGGTTTGGTCACTCGAAATACTTTTGGATAGATAGTGGAGGTGTCAGCGAGTGACAACTGCATTTGTGTCGAAATAGGAAGTAGAAGGCATCCCCATAGTAAGGATCTATTGACATAGTCTAGGTGATCGGCCAAGTGTGAAAATGGTGCTGTTGTAGGTGGGGATGACGTGGATCAAGTGGTAATCCCCATAAAATGTGTTTGAGATACAGGGAAATGGCTAGCCTTGGACTCTGTGGGTAAGAGAGCCGAAAGCAGATCTAGCGGGATCTTGAAGGTCTGATGGTGAATGGTCATTCAAAGGAAATGGTATTTCTATAGGATCCTCTATGGGTAGAGGAGAGGATGGGTTGGACAAGGTGGAATCTCCTTGTGATGGTGTAGGCGGTGGACATGCATCTCCTATGAGTAGGAGAGGTGCCACTGACAACTGCTCAAAAATTTGAGGGGTCAAAGGTGGCATGCATAATTATAGGATCTTCCACAGGTGATGGAGAAAATGAAGGGGGCTCCCTTGTGGGTGGAGGAGTAGATGAAATTGGTTCTTGTGCAAGTAGTGGAGCTCGGGCTAAGATTTCATCTATGGAAGGAACATGAGGTAATTGGGAAGCAACTGGTATGTCATCAAAAATAGCATGGACCTCACAGACATTGCTATCATTATTTGAAGTGTCACCAACCTGGTTGGAAGATGGGGCATGATTAGGGAATGGCTTCTTGAAGATGTGTAGGTTTTGGTTAGTGGGTGCATTCGGGCTATCCAAGACTAGATCTCCATTGTATAACATTTCTTGGATGATATTCTTGAAGGTGATGCAGTTATTGTCACTATGACCTTTGACACGATGATAGTTGCAAAAGTCATGTTCCTTATACCATGCGGGCATGGGGCACTCAGGGTCAAAACCAGTATGTGGTTTTATAGGTGGAAGGGTAATGGGCACCAGCCTTAACAAGCTTTTCCAAAATAGAAGAATAAGATTCTCCTATGGAAGTGTACTTTCATTGTTCTCGTCTGAACTAGAAAGCTTGAATGGAGAGAGATTAGAAGGAGGTTTGGCTGGGTTTGATTGATGAGGGGGGCCAGCCTTGAGAATTACGACATTGGCAGATCCTTTGGTTTTGAATAGTTATTTTGGGGTTTCAAAGATGAATAAGCATCATTTTATTTGAACGTGATGTTCTTGTTACGAAGTTGAATTTTCTTTTCTTCAATAGCACAAATTTCCAATTTCCATGCCATGGTGAATTCCTCATCAAAAGTGTGAAAGGTTTACACCTACAAGGTTGGTGAGATGTATCTAGCACAAGCCTAAGTAAATAGCTCTATAAGCTCAATCTGAGGTAGCTAGAATGTGAGCTGATTGATTAAACTGCGCCAACGAGTGAAAAAGTCAGCCGATGGACTCATCTTTCATACTGTCAAGTGGAATAAAGATCAGTCATGGTAACCTTCTTGACAATATTAATCGAGAAGTGGTCTAAGAAGGCTGGGCTAGTTGATTGAAATGAGTAGATGGAATTTCTTGGTAGCCCACTGTACCAGTCTAATGTAGGTCCTATCAGGGACATTGGGAAAGTCCTCAGAAGTAAAGCGTCATCGTGGGCAATCATGTAACACCCATGTTTAAAGGACCACAAATGTTGTTGTGGGTCCTCTTTGCTATTGAAGTGGTTGAATTTTGGCATTTCCCAATGTACGGGGTATGGTCGAATAGGAATGGATGGGTGAATAGGTTCATTACAAATTTCATCATAGGTGAGGGAATTGCATGAGCCGGGAAACTGATGCTTCTAGTGTCTGCATCTTTTCCATCATTAACTTGATGAGGTCATTGGTAGGTTGCGATGGAAGGGGGCCTCCCGTAATGTAAGAGGGAATAGTGTTGAACATATGATGTGGATGCATTCTAGTGTATGGTGATTCCAAATATGGAAGGTTCGGAATGAGGGACTGATATAGGGGTATATACCTGGAATGAATGATGGACGAGATGGGGGTTGTTGATAATATGTATATGGAGGTGGGATAGTCATAGTGAATCTAGTAGCAATAGGGGGAAAAGTCTGCAGAATAGAGAGGACAATGTTTTGGAATGGGGTAGGGGTCACCGACACTGAGGGTGGTTGTGTCACAATTGGAATATGTGAGATAATGGGTGTAGATGGGGTTATGCTCTGGGTGGTTGATGAAGGAACAGTCGATACTATGGGTGCAACAGATGTCATAGATGCAACAGTCATAGCGGGTGTGGAGCCTAACTGTGAAACCACTAGGGACTGAGCAGGTGAGGGTAATGTCAAGCTAGCAAGGGCTGATGCAGAAGTAGGGACAAAGGAAGGAGAGATAGATATGGGCATGTCGTATATTAACTATCCTGATGAATCCTGAGTGGATGAATGGGAAAGGTAGAATTGTAGGCTGGGGTTTTGATCAAGGAGTCGTGTGAAATCCTCATCACCTGTAGCGATGGTGATAGGCTGAGTAGGATCCATGGGTGACAGGATGGAAGGTGGTGAGGGACTAGGTGGGAGTGGTTGATGACTAGCATGGAATATGAGGGCATTAGTCTGGCTGCGAGTCAGCACCATGTGAACAAGCGCTGACCTGGTAAGACTGTATTCTATAGATGACACAGAAATTAGTAGGACAGAAAATAATGAGGCTGGGAGGGTGAATTTGGTCAAGATTTGGATCTGGAAAACCAAATACAGACACCGACGATGGTCAGTTTGACTGGTGATGTTTCTGGAGAACTGACGTTGGTCACAGAAACCAATGTCGGTTACTGTAGAAAAATCCCCAGTTTTAGAAAATAAAATAGGGTTGATAGACAGTACAAGGAAATGTTTTCTGTATGATGGTAATATCAACCGAGAAAAATAGAGTATCAAGAAAATATGTTAGTGCCCAAAGGGCCAAAAACTAGAATAGAATGATGAATGAAGACTGTCCCAAGCCAAAGTACCTAGAAAGTCTAGGAGCCAACACCGGTTAGGTTTAACCAATGACGGTAGATGAAAACCGATGATGGTCGCTGGACCGATGCCGGTTACTGTGAAATTGAGATAGAAATGAAGAAAACTAGGTTTTGATTTAAATCAAGTGAAGAATCAAACTCAGGAATTTGAGAATGAGAAGATGGGGCCCTGGCACACTCAGATAAAGTCAGAATACTCCAACTATGATGGGGGAGTGTGCAAGGAAAAAACAAAAATGTGGAATCGTGTCCTCACACCTCAAAATGCAAATCAAGAAGAATGCTAAGAAAAATATGATCCTAAGAGTGATTTTTCTTTATGTGTGTTTAGCTTACGCTATTTAGAACTGACTGTGTGTATTTAGAACAGAATTTTTTGGTTAGGAAGGCGTCCTATGAAGAAGGAAATCTAGAAGGTGAGGTTTCAGGTTGATGTTATGGTGGGGGTGGGCCATCCTCTGAGATAATGACTCGACAGAGGTAACGAGCTAGGGAGTACCTGCCAATCTAATCATGTGATCAAGGATATGTGTTCCCAGGTAAGATGTTGTTTAAGAAAGATGTGTATATTTCAATTTTGTGCAAGTTTGGTAAGACACAGAGAGAGAGAGAGAGAATTTAGAGAGAGAGAGAGAGAGAGAGAGAGAGAGAGAGAGAGAATGTGCTTTCTACAATTCTTTGTGTCAACCATCAGCTGGGCATGACTTCCAGCATATAGGTTGCCCTCATTTTAATGTGATCTAAATGCAACAAATTAGAATGTAATGCAACCGATTTTAAGCCCAAATTGAAAAGGTTATGTTCAATGAAGAAAATGATGAATAGGAGAGGGTATGCTCTTTCACTAAATGCAGAAAGAAAGAAAGAGGAATGATTCCTTTTTAAATGCACCAATAGAAATGTTTCTTTTAGAGAAATTAGAAAGAAGGGAAGATTACCAGAGAAAAAGATTAATGTATAAGCCTTTTAAAGGGAAATAAACACACAAAGTTTCACCTAGAAATGAAGAAAATGCAATAGAACCCCTGATGGGTCCCACCGAGCGTGCCAAAATGTTTCACCATTTTCTTTACTTTTTTGAATGATGAAATAGATAAGGTTATGGGCTAGGAGAAATACCTATTATTGTTGGTTTAGGTTGATGGTTGTTGCGTGCATTCTGACTTCTTGACCCAATGCTGAATTGTGAGAGATTCCTTTTGGCTAGGAGGAACTACCTGTAATAGAAAACAAGACCACAAAAGAGAAGTTAAATGATATATGACAGTGGACTGCCTAGCGTATGCTAGTTCCAGGAAGTGTGATACTTCCTAGATGGCTGTCAATCCACTGTTTAAAAAAAATTAATGTGAGAAATAAGTAAATTCCTACTTTAGTTGATATGATTTAGGTATCTCATTCAAGTACAATAAGAAAATATAATATAACAGGCTAGGCTATAGTCATATCTGAAGGGTTGGTAGGTGTCAGGGTACTAAAACTAGTCAGGGTCAGGTTCTGGGTTGTTTAGGTTATTTGGTAAAAGGTTGTTTGGTTTCATGTTATTGGTACAGGGTGTGAAACACAGAGACCAATGTCGGTTGGGTATAACCGATGATGGTTTAAGGGATGACCGATGATGGTTATGGGTAACTGGCGTCAGTAAAGTAGGGTGACAGTAGTTCACTGAAAAATTTATTATAGAGTCTAGGTGAGGTTAGATGAGGCTAAAGAAGGGGATGGCAAGGTCTGTGGGAATGCTAAGAACACTCAAAGAGGTGGAAGGGCTAGGATAGGTGATCTGATAAATGGGTGGGTGAGATTTTTGGGTTTGTTCAGAAAGAAGGCTATGGAGGAATGTGAATGTTAATAGAAGAATGATAATAGAAATGATAACAACTCTATGAACATAATAGGAATGGAAATGATTAATGATAAAAAAACTTACCAATGTTACAGGTCCAATGGTTGGGTGGTGGTGATGATCGGTTGATGGAATGGAGCTTGGTGCAATAGTGACACTTCCTAGAATGTTACCGTGAGTGCCAATGCTTCTGGATCTTTCCTGGTGCTGGCTATGGATGTTCTAGGTGCGTCAAAAGACTCTGGTTCTACTTGCATGCAGCTCTCTTCTCATCTTCTTGCTCTCAGAATGTGCCAACCCAAAAACAAGGTTGCTTAGGTGAATAAATGGTAACCAACCATGGTTCAGTCTTGACCGGCGTCAGTTTAGGTTTGACTAGCGTCGGTTAAGGTGGGATTCCCTAGGTTTACTAAAAATGGGCAGATCTTTCTAATTTCTTGGGCCAAGTTGGTTTGTTTCCATGGATCATAATGGAAGCTTCCCTTCTTATGAGCGGGAATGTGGTTAGAGAAATCTTAGGCATTGATTTTAGGGTTAGACCAAATCTTAGCTCATAAGGGCAAGTAAGACTTAGTTATTGTTAGTTATGGAAACATGCCAAGAATAGGTCTAGGGTGAGGTGGCTGGATGAGGTGTCTAGGTGAGGTGGAAATTAGGTCAATTAAGGTAATAAAATAATAAAAGTTTGTGAGGATGAGGATTAATTCAATTAAAATAATTAAATTAATATTAATGAGGGGTGAAAGGGGCCATGGTTAGGTGCCCATGTTTAAGTTGGTTATCTGATCAGGGGCTAAGGGGAATGTAACCAAATTTAGGTGTCTACATTGATCTCTCCACCCTGGTCTTTATAACTATATCACTAACTTTTCGTAAATTCATTACGAGTCGCTAAAATAGATTTAGTTATTATCAACCCAACTAATACATGACTTAAAGGATTAACTAGAATTTTAACTTCATTTTGTAATTCACATGTAGCATTGCATCATAGACTGTAAATGTTTTGTTGGGATACGAACAAGTTGGGAAGATGTCTCACATGGTGAGGTAGACCTTGGAGCATCAACACAAGGCCTATGAGGGAAAGATGGATTGTTAACACATAAATTTAAAGAACTATCACTATGAAAAAATACAATCATATGTTGTTCCAAGAAGACATTATTTTTCCCTAACACATTATGATTTTTCAAAGTAGAAACATTATTCTTCATATAAGAAACACGATTAGAAAGAATATTATCATCATTTGCACAAATAAAATAGGCTTTATTCTTAATAGAAACATCATGACTATTTACATCTGTGTCCATATTTTTTTATTTTTTTGAAACCCTTGGTAGGATGATCTCTATGTTAGAAGGGGATTCATATATACAAGTTGGATCCCAACCAGATGGGTCATTATATTCCTTAAGAGATCCAACATCGAGGATGGGTGGGGGAGTGCACGCAATTGTGTCTTTTTTAATGCTTATAATTGGTCTTGTGTTTACTTCATAAGTATTTTGAAGAAGGCACACTTAGTAGAGGTTCCCCAATTAGTTAGGAGAAGCATAATTGAGCAGAATAGGAGAAATGTAAAGCCTAGAAGGAGAATATGTATTATCATGAAACTAGAGACATAAATAATTGGAATAAGAGATATAAAAACCCTAATAAGAGAAGGGGTGTTATAATAGAATTGGATATGAAATTACAACCATAAGGGAATCATAATTTGTAACAAATTAATGTTGCTTCTTCACAAAAACCCTATCTTAGATTGTTTTGTTTGAGAACCTGAGAAGGGAGCAGTCCTTAATGATTTAGATTCCTCAACCCCCTTAAGTGTAGATTTGTCTACATAATAATCTGAAGAGGCCTTAAATAGATGTAGTTCTTCCTCCTGAAAGGTGTGTGAGAACATGTTATAATCAATACAACTTTATATGTCATTCCCTAAAATGTAATGGAATAAGAGTTAATGCATACAATAGGTGTGTTTCATATTTTTAATAAGAGTGATAGCTACATACTTGAGTGTGAAAGAGATATTTTGATATTTGGCTAATGTAATGATCTTGTAACGAGTCCCCCTTTGTAATTTTTAAAGAGACTTGTTTATATAGTGATCACACCTTGAATTTGGAACATTTTGGTGTCCAACCAACTAAAATTTAAAATCAAAAGGCCCAAAATACCGACATGAAGAAGTTTTTTTTGGAAAATTTTATGTGAAAAGAAAGGGAGGAAAAATTCAACCACCTATGAAAAACCCGCTAGCTAACTTTTTTGAAGATGGGTGATAATGTTCTAGACACAAAATAATGACTTTAGATTAAAACCACAAGGTGACAATTCCTATAAAACATATGAAAATAGAAAAAATGATGCCATGGATGTGTTTAAGAGAAATGATGGAAGAATTAGACTCAAATTGAAATGTCGATGTGTTAATCAATCCACATTTATTTAGGTTAACCAGCCATACACACATAATCATCTAGTACCTTTTTTGGGTATCTACATATATGTATAAGACCTATATACACCAATTTTGGGGAACCCAAAGGCTCGATAAACCTTGTTAGTGTAATTCCTATTCTTGTTGCTCATAGTGGCTCAATGCTCCAAAGTAGACCTCTGAGTGTAAGTTCCACTAAACCCTTAACCTATTAAAATTTTAAAGGTTAGATTTGTAAGTGGGAACAAAGAAGACAATGTGATTATATTCTTAATGAAATGACAACATTGCCACCCTTTTATAGAGATACATGACCTAAAGTCATGTTCTTTTTTATCTGATGGCATTGACCATGGTCATTGTGCAGTCAAATGGATAAAGGGATTTGCTATATTGCACAAATAATTTAACATAAAGGTAAATGGTAAAATAACGTGGATGCAAAACAAATACTATGAGGAAGGTATGAAGGTGATTTAAGGGGGACCTAATTTTTTTTGGATTTAAAGGTATGAAGGTGATAACAATGAGAACGCTGAAAGAAGGTAGTAAGGGCTTAGTAAAAAGGTAGGAAGGCATGCTAGGGAAGCTAGGGAGATTCAATGCACAAGATAGTGATAACTATCTCACCCCCTCTTGACGACGCCCCTTAAGCCACATACTCAGGAAGATCAATACACTGCCAACCTGCAAAGAGAAACTATTGGTAAGAGTGAAAAATAAAGTGTATACAAACTGTGATAGGAGTGCAACAATAAAATTAGTTTAATTTTGAACTTGAATTTTTTAATAAGTGTGACCCCACTATACATGGATCATGGTATGTTATAAAGAATTGTGACCCACCATATATTTGAAGTGATATTCATCACGAATCTCTATATAAATAATTTGTGGAACAAAGAAATTTGGTTCTATTATAAAGGACCATTTTTTCTAACCACTCAATTTAAGGAAAAATATAAGGTACCAAATACAAAGAATCAACAAACATTGCCTCTTTGAGAATCTTGGAGAAGATCATTATTGATAAATGTGTTAAATTTAAAGTGCGACAATAGGGAATTTCATACATATGTTGATGGTATTGAATGAAGTAGGCTTAACTAATTTGATTGGCGGACTTATCAAAAGGATTTATTGTGAATTAACTAAGTTTTCTTTTTCATATCAGTGGGTGTAGTCAAAGTTTGTAGCTATGGTTGGAAGAGGAGCAAAGGGAGTTGAGTTAATATTAAAGCTACATCTTGTTTTAGACGAATGTTCATATCTATCACATATGTTAGTAGGTTGAAAAATTATCCAACCAATGAAAGTTTTAGTAATGTACATGATATTTAGATAGTTGCATTTCAAACATGATTGGAGTTGATGTAGTCATAAAAGTTCATGGTGAAAGGTATACACCATTGAGAATAAAGCCACAAAGGTTTTTTTAGTACAATACTCAAATTTAATAGCTTAAATGTGATAGGAAACCTTGAAAACAAATTGTAATGTTTTTCCTCTATATATATTTTTTCATTTACATATGCATATGCATAGTGTAATATATAGAGCAAAACAACAAATTTTAATGATTTTTTTTTTTTTCTTGGTTATTTTATAAGTAGGGGTTTCTTCGCAATAATGGAACAAATTGAATTCCAATTTGCCAATCTATCATTATATCATTTTTGTTATTACAATATATTTTTAATTATAAGCCACCCGACCACTAAGAAGATTTGTATATAGATTACTCCAATAAATATATATCCACTTAACCATTGCACTAAAAAAACCCAAAAAAAATTGCTAATCTTATTAATAGGAAAATATTTCACAATTAAACATTTAAGTTTGACTTTTTTTTATTAAAAAAGATTAGATCAATATTTTACAATTAAAAATTGAACAAGGTTTTTTTTTGGCATTTACCGGGAGATATTTAAGTAGTTTTTTAGTTTTAATTGAAAACCGTCTTCTGCATGATTAGATAGATAACAACGTAGTGCATAAATAACAAAGTATGGATTATATTTTTAGGGTTGTTTGTCATGCACTCAATCAAAATGACGTGGATATTGCCAAAACTTTCATAATTTAGTCAGCTTTCTCACATTGTATCATATAATAAACAGTGATATGAAAATAGAAATATTGTGTATATACCTTCCTTAGCTTGGAAGACTTGTACGCTGAAAACTTCAATAAATCTTTCCACTTCTTGTTACATCACTACATAATGACATGCAAGTGTCAAGCGGCTACACTTGGGAACTTCTCATTATATGAATTTTATATAAATTTAAGTGGATAAGAAGGTTTGTCAAATGTTTTACTCATTAATTATGTAGTGGGAGGCCAACTATCATGATAAAGAGAGCATCCAAGTTGATTTTGACCATGACAACCATTTTGGTGCTTAGTTGCATCATTCTACATGCAAGTGGAAACATAATATCTATTTTATGTCTAATTCTTTGTTTTTGTTTTTTTACTATGTAGTATAGTTGAGTGTTACAGAGATGTCAATTCAAGTTCTTCATATTATGAGTCTGAATTTTGATTATCTTTAACCTTCATCTCGTGATTATTAAGAAGCTTTAAATCAAAGAAACAAAGAATGAAAGTTTAGAATTGTAACTAAAAAATTATAGAAATGTTTTCAAAGAATTTATTATTTGTTATTTTGCATAATTCTAAAGTAATAATGTGTTTTTCATTTTTGGCTTTTGTTGACCCTTAATTTCTTGACTTTTGGTGGTTCCCACTCATTTCCTCACACATTTTAGCGAACACCTCACCTTGTCCATTCATTTCCTTCTGATCTTACCGTTTCATGTTTAGAACCATGGAGTGCATGTTCCCTATCAAGTTGCAGTAGGACACCACTTTCCTCACCCCTTCATACCCTTTTTCCATCTTTTTCAATTTTTTATCTAGAGGGGGTCAACTTATCTATCAATGGGTTTCTAATTTTAAGTTCATATTGTCAATAAATACATATGCACATTGGCTCATTTGGGGATCTGTGATCAATCTATCTATCCAATGAAGGATTCGATGTTACCAAAGCATTCAAAAAGTTAGAGAAGGAAATCCTTGATTATTTATAAGCATTTAAAGATGGCAAACATTTAATGACACATTAGGATTCAAAGTAGAGACCTTTATATCAATTTGTTTGATTGAATAATTATTGCATATAACTAGTATGTTGTCTTCGATATTGTATCAAAGAAGTGGCTTTGATAAGAATCAAGATAAGTGGAACAAAAATCCCCAAAACAAACCCCAAGTTTTTGCAAGTCTTTATGTTGGCAACTCGATTAGGGATAGGATAAACAAGTTTGATTACGTAGTGATTGAAGAAAAATTTCAAAAAAAGGAGCAAGGTTTTTAGAAGGCATAAATATGAAAATTCATTCATCGAAGACGATTTAAATCATAGTAGTTTTCTTACAAAATGTCCTCTTCACTATAATAGAGTGTGTAATTTTGACAATTGTGCCCTATTTTCTCTGAGTTTTCTTGGTTCATTTCATATCCTAGAAAAACTTGATCTATCATGACAGAATCTAACAAATGTCTTTCAATCTCTCTAAGGAATAAGATAAGCCTAAATGCTACTATTTTATTATTTTTCAGGCCTTAAAATAGTGAATTAGGTATGATTTAATTTGTTACATCTATTTTAGGACTAATTAAATATACCACAGGTATTTGTTTACATGTTTAACTGAAATCCATTTATTCATAATATTGATTACACCCAAATTAGAATTTATAACCCTAATTAGAATTGAAGTTTTAGAAACTAATCTGTATTTATTTAATAAATAAATGATCCAACATTTAGATATGACAATACACATAAAATGGTATTGAGAAGTTACATTCAATTAAGGCACATGCTAAATATAGTAAAACATTGAAAGATGAGTGCACTTAACTTGTGGTTGCTTGTAGGGTGATTTAA
>CM034153.1:660037027-660244819 GCA_019776745.2 Taxus chinensis | reverse complement strand
TAATAAAAGACTTGAGGGTGGAAACTTGGTTGAAACCCTTTAGGTATGTCCTGATATGTAGAACAAACATAAGTGGAAGGTACAACAAGATAAATAACATCATTTAATTGATTTTTCTCTAACAGTTAGGGTCTAAAGGACTGTGTAGCATAGAGTTCTAGATGAAGTTAAAATATATATAAGATTAAGGCATATAGTTTGAACAAAGGAGTTTAAAGTGGAATTTATAATCTTTGAACATCTCTCTCGGTGATTTTGGAGGATATAAGGCCTTAACCATTCTAGAATTTTCATAGATCATAACATTCATGAGCATAGACCTTAACACAATCTTATAGACCTAGATTGAAGATCCAAAACGGGGAATTTGAAGGAGATCTTATGAAGGAAGTACTCTTAAAAGTTTATATAGAAAAGCATGACCCAAATGGGTACTCTAAAAGGTGGATGGATGATTCATTAAATACCTGAGCTATAAGTTAAAGGTGAAAGACAGTGTTGGAAGGGCTACTATAATCTAAAGTTGAAGGAGAAAAATGGGGGTTGGAAAGTAGGAATAGATTGAGATTGGAAGAACCAAACTTAGCATACACCACAAAGGAGAGGGTACCAGGATAAAGTTTTACTTTGTTTTGAAACTTTATATGTGTCTCAAACTATGAAACCAATAAGAGTGATTGCTCTAGAAGCTTAGACAAGGGTGGTTTGGCAAGAAAGTGGAAAATTGACATTTTGGTGATTTTAAACCATTTGGAAGGTTGATTTAGCCTAGTTAAAGGTATACTGACATGATTAAATGAAGGATTAGGTGGAATGAGTTGAAAAACCAAGAATTTTCATGATTGAGAATGATTGTGAGCTTGAGAATAAGCTAGTCTTAAAGGCCTTAAGAGAAATTTTGAGTTATTGTGTGAAATATAACATTGTGAGCTGGTTGAGTTTGATAGGGATCTGTATCATTTGGTATTAGAGTGTGTAATAGGTTCTATAAATAGAGAAGATATTGTTTTGAAGTGATTGCAGGAAAGGGAAACAAAAATGGTGCAACTAAGAGAAGAGAGAAGGTCAATTTGGGAAAAGAAGATATAAAGGATGATGGATATTGTGTTGAGTAGGTTGGAAGGCATGGAAGAAACACAGAGAAGGATGAAATTTGAAATGAGTTACATGTAGATAAGTAGGACAAATGGTGGATTACATTTTGCAGGAAGATGCTACAAGTGTTAGAGGTATCTAGGACACAAGGCATATGAGTGTTATGAGATGGATACAAGGATTAGAAAGGATGACAGATTTTTTTATTAGAGCCTACAAGATAGAGGTAAGTAATTTCTATGCAAATGAGTTTTTTTGAAACCAATTAAAGTGGTGAATGATGTAACTCAAAGGAGATTCTTTTTCAGAACTACATTAAGGTAAACGGTAAATGTTGTAATGTTGTTATTAATAGTGGAAGTATAGAGAATCTTACTTCATTTGAGATTGTAGAGAAACTAGGACTGAAAACTAAAATGTACCCTAACCCATATCAGGTATTATGGATGTAAAAGGGACATCATATCTTGGTTAGGGAACAATGTCAGGTAGATTTTCAGATTGGAAGATATAAGGACAAAGTGTTATGTGATTTAGTTCCTATCGATGTTTGGCATGTTTTGTTAGGCAGACAATGGCAGTATAATAGGAAAATAGTCCATGATGGTAAAAAGAACACTTATACTATTTTAGCAAATGGAGTTAGCCACACTCTTTTACCCATCAAAGGTTAGCAATAAGCACAAGTAAAACTAGTGATGATGATGACAACCAAGAATTTTTTGACAGAGACTAAAGAAGCATGCAGGAATACATTATTCAAGTTTGTTAAGCCATATAAGTCTGATTTGGTCATTATAATTGATGATGATAGAAGTCAGAAAAGTAGAGAGATTGAGATGGTTTCAAAACAAGAATAAATTTAGCATGATGAAGATGGTGATGAGAGACAAGAAGGAGATGATAAAGAGAGAAGAGAAACACATGCTAAGGTGCTTATAGACCAATAGGAATGTATAGAGGATAGAGAAACAATTGATAAAGTTGAGGGATGTGATCAAAAAAGTAAGATGAAGGAAAGTGAAGAGAAAATGTTATAAGAAGTCAAGAGTGGAATAGAGGAAAAATAGGTCAAGAAGAAGAAAAATGAGGTATGCAAGCCTCTTATTTTTTAAACTAATATTGCTTTGAGCATTGGTTTTGCAAGAATAGGTGCAATAAATGAAGATGAGGATCATATGGACAAGAAGCGTGAAGAACTTAGTGTGGTCATGGAAAAAGGAAGACAACTTGCAAGAAGAAATAAGCAATGAAAGTGAGAGAAAAGAAGGATTTGTAGATGGAAAAAAGAGATGGACAATAAGGTAAGCTCTAAGGAGCATCAAGTTTGGGAAAATTTGAGCAAGAAATAAGGGCATGACAAGGAAAAGTGACAATCATACCTTATAAGAGAAGAGAACAGTCGAGAAAGTAAAAGAAATACAAACCAAGAAACCAACAAAGAGTGAGAACAAGACGGAAACAAGTGTGATATGGCATAGGAGATCAAACAAGGTGATGAATATTCATTTTCTCACTCAAATTATTTTTAAGTGATGAGAATACAAATTCAGCAGTTGAGTTGATGAAGGATAAGTCAAGGGAATATGAGTATCTTAATAAAAATATAATATTTAATAATTTTGAAAAGAAGATGGTTCCAAAAGGACAACATGAAGATGAAAAGAATAGTTTCATAGCCACGAATGATGAAGAAACATCATATATATAACCATAAATCAGGTGTTTATACTCATATTTAAGGTGTAAAAGATCATATACAATCCTAGAAGTAACATATTGATCAAGAAATTGAGCATTCTAAAGGAGAACCAACTGATAGAATACAAAGGACAAATGACAAGTATGAAGCAGGGACGTTATACATTTAGGGGACATTTTTAGAGGATCATCTTCAATTGGAAACAAAGAAAGAAAAAGAAGAACAAGGAGAGCTAGCACAAGTATGGGCAAACTTATCTTTTCCCCTTGGGATTATGATGCAGGAGCATCATTCCTAGCCTATATATAGGTTTGATCACATAAATTTTGGTTTTCTAAGTATGTTCATAGGTGTTATAGGTCATTAGAGGTGTAAGTGTGTGTTAAGACCTTCACAAATTCAAATTGTGCCATTTCCCTCCAAAATACAAATTTGAATCATTGAAGGCATTTTTGGGTTATAATGGGTGAAAAAGATGTAAACTTGGAGAATTGTGGCATGTATAAGATGTTTTGAGCTTGTAGCAAGTCATAAGATGTAAACTAGGTTCTTTAATGTTAATTGAAAAGACAAAAATATGTACTTTAGAGGTCTAGAAGCCAATATTCAGTTAGAAAGATTGAATGAAGCATACTTAAGCATCCTTGTAACTGCTTATATTCATTCATTTAAATGAGGGATAAGTAGGAGCTTCAAGAATTCAATTGAAAGAAGTTATTTTCTTTGTAAACAAAATTGTACAGTGGTTTTTTGTGTTTTTTATGTTTATAACTTTTTTATTGGATGTGTACAGTATGAGTCTCATTGACAAAGATCTTGGACGTGATAAGAATATTGACATGTTGATCAATAACTTGCATGCATGTATTTGCTAGGTGTGTTATTGTTTGCCTGGGATTTTCTTGTAACATGTGGCATGGTATAGATGAATAGTGCTTATGAGACAAGAGAGTGATAGGTAATGAATGGAGGTTTGAAAAAATGAAGTATGAATAAGTGGATAATGTATTCAAACTTTAATAAGCTTTGAAATACCTTAACAGAGATGCGTGAAGATCATATGTTGACTCAGAAATTTTTGATGCAGAGAAACCAGTGTGAAGGGGTAGAGTAAAGAAAATTTGATTCATTATTATACTCCTAGAAAGGAATAACCCTCATATCATAGTGGAAGGTTTAATAACACGAGTACAAACCTTGGTAAGTGAATACATCCTTGGAAATTGTCTTTAATCATTTTCATTACAAAAATCCTTCTTTGCGGGTTACATTTAAAACCCTTATCAGGGTTTGTGGAAAAGATTGAGTTAAGGGAGTTAAGAGTTAATTCAAGATTTGAAACCTTTAGTAAAGTTATGGGAGGTATTGAATTCATAGTAATAAAATAATATAAGTAGTGAACCCCCCTTGAGCCATGTGAAAAATGTGACAATCTCAATAATGATCTGTAGGTGACATTTTGTGAACTAATGACAAGGTTAATAGGAGAAATAAAAGAATTGTGGGTGGAAACTTGGTTGAAACCCATTAGGTATGTTTTTGATATGATGAAAAAGCATAATTGGAAGGTACAACAAGATAAATAACATCATTTAATTGATTTTTTCTCTAATAGTCGGGGTCTAGAGGACTGTGTAACACAAAGTTCCAAAGAAAGTTTAAAACACTACAAGATTGAGGCATATAGTTTGACTAAAGAGCATAAAGTGGAATTTATCATCTTTGAACATCCCTCTCAATGATTTTGTAGGATATGAGGCCTTAATTATTCTAGAATTTTCATAGATCATAATAGTCATGAGCATAGACCTTAACACAATCTTATAGACCTAGATTGAAGACCTAAAATAGGGAATTTGAAGGAGTTATTATGAAGGAAGTCCTATTAAAATTTTATACAGAAAATCATTACCCAAATGGATACTCTAAAAGGTGGACAAATTATTTTTTAAATACCTGAGTCAGAATTTAAAGGTGAAAGACAATGTCAGAAGGGTTACTAGAAGCTAAAGATGAAGGAGAAGTGTGGGGGTTGGAAAGAAGGAATAGATTGAGAGTGGAAGAACCAAACTTGGCATACACCACAAATGAGATAAAGGGTACTAGGATCAAGTTTTACTTTGTTTTGAAACATTGTAGATGTCTCAAACTATGAAACCACCAAGAGTGATTTCTTGAGAAGCCTAGACAGGGGAAGTTTGGCAATAAAGTAAAAAATTGACATTTTGGTGATTTTAAACCATTAGGAAGGTTGATTTAGTCTAGTTCAAAGTATAGTGGCATGATAGAATGAAGGGTTACGTGCAATGATTTGAAAAACTAAGAATTTTTATGATTGAGAATGATTGCGAGCTTAAGAAGAAGCTAGTCTTAAAGGCCTTAAGAGCAATTTTGAGTTCTTGTGTGAAATCTAACATTGTGAGTTGGTTGAGTTTGATAGGGCTCGATATCATTAGCTTTTGAAACCTTGAAGGAGAGGCTGACCACTGCGCCTATCTTACGCTTCCCTTCTAAGAACAAACCTTTTCATGTGCATGTAGATGCTTCTGGTATAGCCATTAAAGCAGTTTTAACACATCCAGGCAAAGAAAATTTTGATCATCCCATCTAATTTACGAGGAGGAAACTAACATCGGCTGAACAAAATTATAGTACGAAGCGTGAGGCATTTTCAATGGTATAAGCACTTCACAAGTTTAGGCAATACTTGTTGGCCACACCATTTATATTTTATACAGATCATATGGAATTAAAGTACTTGGTAAATAAGTTGGTTTTACAAGGGCACATTTGCCAGTAGATCCTTCTCTTTCAGGAATTTGAATTCTTAATCATTGTAAAGCTTGACAAAAGTGATTAACTAAAAATGGACTAACTAAGTAGTATATGGATAGTTAATCTAAGCTATGAACAACTGTAATAAAGTAAATGAATGCAATAAACAAGAATGTAAATGAGCTAAACAATTATGCAAAAGGAAATACTAACCCTAATATGTAAAATAGAGTAAGGAAAGAACTCATTTGATAATAGATGCCTCTTAGAGAGTGTCACAGAGGTGACTGGAAACATCAGGAGCAGGAACGACTGTGCAGAAGTCCCAAAAAGAGTGGATTTGGACTATTTCTCTAGACTGGAGCCCCTGGAGGAGGACCGAGGTGCATGCAGGTGCTCTAGTCTGCAATCTGGGTAAACTAGTCTGTGTAAAAGCTCTGAAACTAGTTTTTACAGGGCGAGAAGGTGGTCTGAAACCCTCGTTGTGTGTTGCATCAACTTCGTTGCCCTACGTTGAATGTCACCAATAATCCAAGATGAATGAAATACCTGCAAGACCCCAAAACAAGCATCAAACCCTAAAAAATGCATATGAAGGGGTCAGACTGACCTCAACTGCCATAATGGTGGACTTACTAATTGAGTGGTGCACTACATCTCATACCTGATGTAGTTGTATGTGCAAGTGTGTGTGAACATGCCCTAGGTTGCTCTTGTGTCAGTCACAATTTGTGAAGTAACGAGCAATAACCATGCGTAGAAATTGTAATATAATGTGTGCATAGAATAGAATAGAATCCCCCCTATGAAGTGTGATGCAGATGTCCTAGCCATATTCCTTGATGATGGAGCTATGTGGATGCAAGTGATCTCTAATGCAATAGATGGATGCAACTCTAGATGGAGTAATAGTAATAAGTGATGCTAAGTCCCTTATTATGGTCTCATAACTTTATATTTATAGGGTTCTCTTGATCTAATTTCGTAATTAACCCTGAAAATGTCGACCACAAGAGAAATAAAGATGCCAAATAGCTAAAAAGATCCCAAAAAGTGGTGGGAAAGTGCAAAAAGGACTAGGGCGCCCCTGGTGGGACTTGTAGACACCTGTAGTTTGGTCAAAGCATTGTTATTCTTAATATTGAACTAACTATTCTCCTTCTTACAAATGGACGATACCTCGTCAACTTGAATCCTATAACTCATCGTTTACTACATTATTTTGGTAATATTTCACCTATAAACCAACTAATAGGATTAATGTAGTCCCTTATTAGCTAAATTGTCTTCTCATCCTCTTCTATACCATTTTTACTAACTTCCTAAACTATCAATCCATTTCATTGGATTTATTAGACCTCTCAAAACTCTTTCAAAACCCTAATCCCTCTCTAAACAAGATTAACTAGCCTAACCTAGTTTAACTAGTCCTAACCATGATTAACCTCTTCTAAACATAGTGAAATCTTATTTTGACTCTCTAAAGTGCCTTTTGGCTTATCCTTTTGTCCCACATGCACCAAAATTCCCCCACTTTCCCAAATGGAAAACTATAAATAGTCCACTACCCCTAGACCATTTATAAGAACTCTCCTTCTTCCTAACATAAACTATAGCATTTTGCTTATGGTTTGGAGCTTATTTCATTTTTTTATTGAGCTATTGCTTTTCCATTGCACTACACACACAAGCATTGAGTAAATAAGAAGAACCATTAGCCTTGAATCCATTAATGGTGAGCTCCCATTCTCATAATCACAAACTGGTTGCTTAGAATCCTTACTAGGTTCATTTGTTAAAGCTTTCAAGAATAGATGATTACTAAATATGTTAGGTTGTTTGTTTCTTTCAAGTTTAATGCATGCAAAGTGATGAATCCTTGTTTATTTCTTATCTGATGGTCCACTGATCACTTTGTTTAAATCTTTTGGGTTTTCTTTAGAGATTCTTACCCCATGCTCATAACTTTAACAAATTTTTCATTGAACACAAGACCAGGGCACCCCAGGGCGCCCCAATACTGGCCCGGGCACTCAAGAGGCAAATAGGATATGTGGCTGAAAAGGGTCGGTAATGATGAAATAAAATAAAAAACAAGATGGCCAAAAGATGGGGGTTAATTAGTACTTTCTTCACTCAAGAACCTTCTAAATAGTAGTATGAAAATGGGATAAATAAATGTCTAAAGTGCATGATTTTGTGACTACAAAAAGCAATTTGGGACTTGATCATCTGTCAAGGATTAACTCTAGTGAGGATGTGCAAAGCATAAAGGATACTATGCCAGATGCCTAATTGTTTAGACTCAACCACGCGTCAGTTGATTTATAAGATATTGCAGTCTTCTTATGCACTAGACTTGCACCTGAAGGAATGAAGACCTTAGAGAAGAAACAACATGTGATTTGAGTTGCACCCTACTAATTAATTAGAGGATATTTATACAAGATGGGTAGAGATGAAGTCTTACATAGATGTGTGCTAGAGCATGAGTGTGAAGCTATAATGGAAGAAGCACATGGGGGAATAGTTGGAAGTCACTATGCAGGAAAAACAATGACGCATAAGATCTTATTGGTAGGTTTATGGTGGGAACTATTATATAACTACACTAATGCATATTCTCAAGGGTTGCGACCATTGTCATAGGATAGGTAAACCTCATAATAAGGATGAGATGCCATTAAGACGTATAACAAGCCTAGAGCCATTTGAGAAATGGGAAATTAACTTTGTAGGACCCATTGCACCACCTGCACATAGGATAGGTTGCACACTTCATCATTAAAAGTATAGATTACTTGAAAAGGTGGGCAGAGGTTGTACCTATAAAAGGATTACATTGTGGTAACAACAATTAGGTTTCTCTAGGAAAATATCATAAGTAGGTATGGTTTTCCATCGAGCCTTACTAGTGATAGGAAAACTCACTTTCTCAATGAAACAAGCAAAATGTTGTTGGAAGAGTTCATGGAAGCACACCATAATACTACACCTTATCACCCACAAGTGTAATGGTACTGCAAAGGCTTTTAACAAGATTATGGGTCACACCTTGACTAAGAGATGTGATGTAGGATGGAAGGATTGGGATGATAAAGTATTAGCCATGTTATGGGCATACAAAACAAATTATAAGATGTTGAATAAGGCCACCCCCTTTCAGTTGGTGTTTGGCACAGAGGTAGTTTTCCCCATGGAGTTTATGTTATCCACCCCACATATTACACACGCAGGAGGACTGGATGATGAGACATCAGTGGATGAGTGCATTGACAAACTAATGCAACTAGATGAGCGACACGCCATTATAAGATGGATTCAGAAGATAGAAATATCGACAAAAGGCTTGGAATAATAGGCATATTAAGAACAAGTATTTTACAGTAGGAAAGATGGTGCTTTTATATGACTCCAAGTTTGCACGTCATCTGTAAAACTGAAAGTGCATTGGTTGGGACCATTTGTAACAACCAAGATATTGGAATCAGGTGCATGTCAATTACAAGTGCTGGATGGAACAATGTTTCCCAGTTACTTTAATAGGAGTAGGTTGAAGCCCTACTATAAATAAGCTTCATTTGTATGTGTATTAAGGCATTATTTCCATTTATATTAGATTTCCCTTTCTATTTTTTTTGGTTGTAATAAGTTTTGTTTTGTTCAAACGCAGGAGACGATTACTTTACGTTAAACTGGTGCGCAAATGACTGCACATGTTTTTAGTATGGGGTGAAGCAAATGCAAGTATGTGCAAGAGAAAATGTGAAGCTGATATGTCTTAAGAATATGGTAAGTGTGCACGCAATGGTGCGAGAGAATGACACGTGATGGAAAAATATATTGGTGTGTAAAAGATGGTTTTATGAATGACTATATATGGTGCGAAGGTGCTTAAGGATGTTGGTGCTTGAAGGTAATGAAATTGCTTAGATTGGAAACCATGGGAATGGAGAGATACACAATGTAACGTGAGGGAGGCAACAACAAGTTTAGACTACTTGGTAAAGTGGTGTAGAGAAGAATGTGTACAGCACATGAAGGTGCACGCAAGAGGGTCTATAGCTTGGGAAGTAGTGGCATGCCAGAAGGATAGGACTGCCGTGTACAGAAGAAAAAGTGAGAGAAAAAAGCAAAAATTACTTTAAAAGTAAAAAAGAAGTGGTAGGTAAGAAGCATTTAATGCATATAAAATTGGGAAAACTATAAATAGTGTGTGAGAAAATTCATTCTTACCTTGCCTTTAAATAATTCGTGCGATTGAAGAGAAAAATTGTGATTAAAGTGTGAAGAACAAATTTGAGAAGTTATGAATGTCTGAACCAAAGTAGTGTGCACACAACCTTGAGTTTGGAGATTTCCTTTAGTGGAAGTGGAAGCTAGGAGAGAAGGTGTGGAAGCAATAATGAAATAGGATTGGGGTTTGCAGAGCTTGAATTTGTAGAGCTAGGACACAGGGTTTTGGAAACTAAATTAGGGCATGAATTTGAAGCGGAAAAGAGTATAGGTTTGAGAAAAAAGATTGAGAACTTGACCTTGTAGGCACCAAGAAGTGAACAAGGAAGTGATTCCAAAAATTTAGGGTAATAGATTTAGCAAATTCCATGGTTTTTGTAGTTGAGAACATAAATAATGACACTAAATATATCTCCTACGATTAAGAAGTCCCCAAAGAACAAAAACAATAATGTGGAAGAAACACCTGAAGATTGGTATTCAGAAATTCAATACCTACCGAAAGTGCTAGTAGGGCAGCCATGGGTATCACAGTTAACCAAATGCAAGATAAGTGACTATAACTACAAGTCACAAGCCCATAAAGGACACATTAGGAAGGATATCATGAAGAAACTAAGCCATAGGAACACACAAATACAATTGGTTATTGAGACAAGGTGAAGAAGGACCTAGAGAGTGTGGGGGTTCTAGAGCTGTATGAGTTGTCATATTTTGGGAGGCCTGGGAACCTTTATCAATGGTTAATGTCTAGGGTTCATGAGGAATTCTTATTATTTTGCAGAAGGAGAATTTGTTTAATTGCACAATTGATTGGGAAGGTGACTGAATATGTGATAACAGAGTAGAGATTGGGTTGGACTTGGAGGATGACATTGTAGTATAAGATAAAACAAATAAGTTCAACTACCAATGAGGGAAGTGCACATTTTCCATCACAAATATAATTGATCCAGGCACAATGGTGGCAACATAGCCTTGTGAGTTGTAAATTGGGAGCTTTTGAATCACTAGTCATGAGGTAAATAAAAAAAAATTACATGTCACGCACAAGATGGTGCAAAATACCCTATACAACATTGCCTTGTATATTACTAAAGGCATAATTGAGGAGGATAAGGGTCCAAGTGAGAAAGGGTGAGAAAATAACTTGGGGCACGATTCTTATTATTGATTGTGTTTTGGGAGATTAAAGTACCTGATGGCCTGGAGGAAAAGATGTGGGTTTTTCGGTTAGAAAACAATTCTCCCACACAGAGGTTTGCAGAGTTCACTTGTGATAGGGCAATAACAAGCCCTTACAAGATGTGATTAGAGAAATGGTACAGGATGTTGTGCAATGCACATTAGAGAATGAATGAAACATGTCCAAGGGATCTTTCAAAATTGTTACACAAGGAAGTGGAGTTTGTGGTGCAACAAAACTACTTCCTTGGCCTATTCTTGTACTTGAGAAATGGAGAAATGGGGCCTTGGTGTAAGTTGTCCCATTTTCCTTCACAAAAAAATTATTTTCAGACCTCTATAAATAGGATAAAGGATGCACATAAGCTGACATTAAATTCCTACAAGGTTGATTCGGACTATCATACCTTGCGCCAGACTTATGTGTATCCATCAAGGTCAACGTATGTAGAAATAGTGGAGTTTGACAACATGGACTTGAGCCAAATGACTGTTATAGTGGGTAAGTATGCATACATAATCTACATCTATCTCAAGGCCCAAGTTCAAGGATGGTAAGTACCTCAACACACGAGACCTTCATCTGCTGAGAGCCACCACAGAAAAAGAAGACAATAGGAATGGCTAAGAGAAGGCACGAAGAAACACCCCCTCATCAAGAAGAGGTAGAAGGGGAAGAAGACAAAGAAAATGAAGAATAAGAAAAGACTTCCTTGGATCAAAGTATAAGAAATAAAATTCAAAGGAAGCTGCAGAGAAGAAATCAAGGGCATGGGCACATCAAAGGCACCTAAGGAGTCGACATCGGTCACAACAACCAAACCAAGTCCATTGAAGAAGAAACAAGAGCCCGGTGAAGAAGAATTTTCAAGTGAGTATATGTCAAAGAAGAAGAGGAGGACTCAGAAGAACATGTGGTTGAGGAGATAGTGCATGAGAAAGAGAATTGAATGGAAGAAGATGCGTCAATGCATGATGAGGAGGCTACACAGGAAGAATAAGAACTCAAGGACGAGACCATGTAGGATGAAGAGGAGATGTGTGACATGTGTGAGAACTCCAAGGGAGATGGAGAGAATGAAAAGGAACGTGAGGAAGAGTGTGAAGAGGAGGAAAAAGGTGATGGAGAACAACCAACAAGGGAGGACTTGGGCATTGCAGGAGGTGAAAGGATCAACACACAACTGAATATCACACAAGATACGCCGAAGATGAAGTGAGGTGAAAGAAGGAATAAATGAGAACCTCTGTAAGAACCCTAGATGAAGTATATCAATGATCCCTTCAAGCTACTAAGGGTAAGATTCCAAAGCACGATGCGAGTTAAGGATATATTTTGATGGGAGTTGATAAATGAAGCTGGGGATTTGTCGTGAACCAATAAGATACTCTCTTGGAATATGTAAACACATATGGAGGAGTCAGAGTTTGAGGTGAGTAAGGAATCATACTCTAAGATGAAGATGAAGAAATATCTAGGTATAATTTTCTCTACCATTGATCCTAGATAGTTGTCTAATAAGTAATCCCGCAAAGCACTCAACAAAATGGCCGCTAAAGTTGCATGAATAAATCTAGATAAAGGGGCTGCAATCAAAAGGAGCACAAGGAGAAAGAGAATTCAAAAGCTCACAAAGGATTTGAGGGATGAGAAGAAGCAGACGGAAGATGCTTGTGACAAAGTGACATATATGGTTGTTAGCATCACGCACACATGTTCAGAGTTATTAGAACAAGCCCTGGATGAGTATCCCACATAATTACACTACTTAGAGGACATGGTGTGGATGATGTTAGTAGAGGGGAAGAGTGAACCATGTCATGCATGGAGGCTAGAGGTTGCACACAGGAGTGCTCACAGGGAACTAAAAGAAACAACTGGTTAGAATAATACACGAAATCATGCACGTGATAGCAAGGAATAGACATAGGATAGTGTGTAAAGGTTCATGCATGGTCAGAGTGTAAGGGTCTACGCACATACACACAAATTCAGAACTTAACCATTTTTGGAGCAAAGGCTAAAAATAGGAAATAAATCACAAATGGCAGAATGCACAAGCAAGGTCCAAGAATAGAAAAGCACATGTAGACAAGGATAAATATGTCACATGAAGACAAGATAAATATAGGATAAAATCAGGATAAGGTCAAGATATTTATAGCTCGGACTAAAGATAAAGCAGATTGTAAGGGCATGTCACCTATTATTAGCACACCTATTATTAGGGAAAGACGCATGTAAGTGGTGAAGGGAAATTCCTCATTGTGTATAAATAGGTGTAGTATTCCTTGTAGTAAAGGAAGGGCCTCTTGATGAGATTTATTTGATGTATGATGCATGTGAGTCATTATGTATGTGTGCATGGTTCAGCGTATGGATATAAGCAACATAGATGTAATCAGTGAGTATATTTATGTAATAAATTGTCGTTACAATGGATAATTGTGTATGGATAGCAAAGGTTACTAGATCTGAGTATGGTACAATGGTAATTCAAGTGATATTGATGAATTTATATGTTGATTGATTTCCTTATTATATGCGTTTCTAATCTTGTATGGTGTATCTCCATTCATGCATATTGTAATGGTTATGATGATTATGTATGACCTAGCCACATCTTGATAAGTGAAACAAATGAGGGACATAGTGGTTGTGTGCACTTTAAGTGAGTGTTCAAACCTATGTCTGGATGAAGGGCCAACACACATGACCTTACGAAGTGATTGAATACTAGACCAGCAATAAGATTGTACAAATCTTTTAGGACTGTCTGTACAGTCTTGATCCTACTATATAATTTTGAACCTGCTCAAAATACAACTCCGTAACTTTTTGGGGATTTCACCTACCTATAAATGTTTGTCACTACCAAACCCTAATTTTCACTCATGATACAAATTTCTTTGAACATCCTGAATGGGGTCTTAAAACCTATCCATGGGTGGGAGACCTTGCAAAACAAACATTAGTTGGGTTATGGTCACCCACATTTACCACTGAGGTTGACACTAGACTCCGAAAAGGCCTCAACTCAAACTGTGTGTCATTATTTTCCTAGCATGTGATATTTGTCTGAATGTAACTAGATTTGGCAATTAAATGCTTGAATTGAGTTTGGTTCTTACTAATTACTTGTAATGAGGATGTTTGAGAGCTTGTAAATGAGGGAGACAAATCCTTCAACCTGGTAAGATTCTTCAGACCTATTTTTGTTTCTACCCTAATGAATGTGCATAAGATTCTAGGATATTTAGGGAGCCTTTGGTTCCTTTTGTAAGTATTGGAATTGAGTGTATCAATGTAGTGCCATATGATTTCCAAGTTAGCAAATGATGTAGTGTTAACTTGTTTATATAGGGTTCCATAGGTAATATGTTATGACAAGGCCAACCAAGAGAGATTAAATGACCTAATGAAGAATATGAAATTGAAATCAAAGATGGAGGATATGTTGGTTCAAAACCATACAACTCGGCCATTATCACGTATCACAAGGCAACTAAACCATATGGTTTTGCACGTGGATGAAAAATATGAAAACTATGGTTTGCATCTTGTTAAATTGACTTTGTCAATGGATTTCATGAATTTAATTCTCATAAGTTGATGACATATTAGAGTATATGTATATACAAGTTAGACAAGAGACCTTGGGATGTATTGAGCATGGATAGAAATGGTGTGTTTGTCTTAGCAAGAGTGCATTGTCAAACCAACGATGTCAAAAATTAAATTGCTAAATTTGAGTGTCTATAAAGAGGATATGTGTGATGTTATAAGGTTATATGTGCCTCACTCCCACATTATTTGTGAATGGGCCAAGTATATGCACCTTTTCAAGTGTAAAAATTTATTCTTTTATTTGGAAAAGAAATTAATGTTTATTTAAGAAGCTTTCCATGTTTGTCTCAAAAAGATATGCAACTATTATGTTATCTAGAATAGTAATATGTATTTTAATAGGAAGCTAATCATTTTCTACATCAAAAATTATGCAATTATTTTTTTATCTAGAATAATAATAGATATTTTAATAAGAAACTAATCATTTTCTAAATAGACAAATATGGAACTATTCTTTTATTTGAATAACAATGGATATTTTTATACGAGGCTAACATTTTTTGCATAAGAAAATATGTAACTCTATTTATACATTGATTAATTATATTTAACAACTATTTGTAGATCATTCAAATTTTTGATTTTCATATTATGCCCATCTATTTATGTATTAACTATTTATAATTCAAAGAATTATTTGTATATTAGATACAATTATTTATAGACCCTCCTACTCAACCTCAAATTTATCATCCTTTCCCCGATTTTTTCTCAAAACAAACTACTTGAGGAAATTAATTCCTACTGTGGATTTATTTTTCCCAATATAAAGGAAAGTCACCAAGAGAGATTTATCTTCCACTAAGCACTGCTCAAAACATAATAGAACATGTAAAATTATGTAGGTAAATCTCAAAGCACAAGAGACCTCACCCAAGCCTTTGATACTAAATTATTATTATTAACCATTACAAATGGATTCTTCTGGCATGTGTGTTAAAAATAATCCAATCTCTTTTACATGGTTTAACTGGTGGTGGAAAATATTTAAATACAAAGATAAAAGATCAAAGGAACACTTTAGAGACTTACATCTCGACGTTATTTTTACTATCATGATTTTCTAGAAAGATGATGTTTCCTTTAAGGATATTCTCATATCTCTTAGTTGTTGCATGCATAACCCCATGTGCTTAAGTATGAATGTATACTCTCACTTTCAAGCTTTACCCTTGATTTAGCTTGCTGTTAACTAGTCCCCAAATATTACACTAACTTCCAAGTGATGATACCACAATTATATAGGAGTAACATGTCCACAAGGTCACATAGATTTAATGCAAGTTGAAGACAAACAAGGACTAATAATTTATTTTTCCTTCTCTAGTTTTATGTATTTATCATATTCTCACTTATTTAATTTCATTGATTGGTTTTTGTCTCCTGAAATTATTTTTCCTTCATCTTATTCTACTTGCACTGATTTTTCAAATATGATTGGAAATTCATATATTTCCTACGTATATCTCGTAGATGCCATGATACATACCACGTGAACTTTTTTTGGTATCAGTACACAAGACACAAAACCCTCTTTCTCTTGTGATATACTTGATTTATCTTTTCCATACCTTCAGGGATTTTTTTTCTTATATTTTAAGTATACACTAATTATGTCTTGGCCCACTTTAGGGAATTCTTCCTATTATTCAAGCTTACATTGTTTTATTTTTCCTATATTGGTGTAATGTCCTAGTTTTGATTCCTATTTTTTGAAATTTAAATTGTTTATGCATTTCCCATCACAATGTTATATTATCATTAGTTTGTACTACATATTTTGAGGCTACACTGCTTATATCTCACCCACTTTATGGCATTATCTTATTTCGCTTATGTGACTTATATATGTCCACTTAGGTCATGAGTTTCTATGATCTTTACCTTGCTTGTACTAGGGCCACAAAGGGACGAATTTACATGATTACATACATGCTGGAAATGATTGTATCATTATACATGTTTGCATCAAAGCTTTATTTTATTATCATATACATAGTGCACATAGTCCTTTCCTTTTAAGATGTGATTTACAGGTTCATCCCATGCCTCAAAGAGGATGTATAATCATATTATCTTATCTCTAGTTTATAGTTTGACATAATGGGACATGAAATAACCACAACTTCATTTTCAAATGATGAGTGATATTAACATTATGATATACTTATATATGCTTGCATTAGAGATTTATTTTCCTATCATATAATTAGTATACATCGTCCCTTTATTTTGACATATATGACTCAGAGGTTCATCCCACACCTCAAAAGGGAGGCATATATTCAAAATTTTCTATCTCCAATATATAGTTTGATGTTCTAGGATATGATATAGCCATACATTTTTTCAAGGTGATACACGATATACTCAATTTTTAAAAAATAATTTGGTCTCATAATGAGACACATACCTAGTTAGATTTAGATTTTGTGTAAAATCCAAGTGCACTTCTACTAGTTAGAGCAAAATCAAATGTATCTAGAGCCAAGAGAAGATAAGTGCTTCCGAAAGCTCCAAAATGGCTATTTTTGGCCTTTTTCCATCTGGTGAGCACCCTTCAAGAACGTACAGGGAAAAGTTAAAGCATCCAAGAAGTGTGTGATAGATCTATGCAATCATCTGAGTGTAGACACAAAACCACACACTTTGGGTAATTGTCTAGTCCTGAATACATACTACTATTCATATGATTCCTAAGTAAGAAAAGTATTGATTAACCATGTCTTTAGCCATATTTGCTTTCTTTTTGTTGTCACTCTTGATCTTACACTCATCGTAGCTGAGTCTATCTTTTTCATACTTTGGCATTTCTCTTTTTGGACACCAACACCCAGCCATGATGGTAGCGTCAAGTGTCCCCATCTCCTCTAGGCACCCATGACCTCTTTGTACTTTATTCACATATTTTGGGTCCTTTCTAGCCATTTGAGCATCTTATATTTTTGGTAGTTTTCTTTTTCGAGGCTAATTACGAAATTCAAGCAAGGGAATCATATAAATATAAATTTATGTGATCATAATAAATGACCAAGCACTAAGCATTAGCTATCACCACCTAAGGTTGCATCCAAAGGCTATTCAAGAGCATTCAAACATCCATTCTAGTATCCATTCAAGGGAAAGGGACTTCATTCTTCTGCATACACTTCATAAGAAGGGAAGTCCCTTATATTCCATGCACACATCTATTGCATTTTATTACATCTAGCTATTTACTCGATATCAAGTGTGACACGAACAAGAGCCACCTAGGGCACAATTCCACACACACACACACACCTAGAACTACATTGGGTCTAAAATTTAGTGCAGTGCTCATTCGTAAGTTCACTCATTTGATAGCTGAGGACAGTCTGAACCCTCATTTGCATTCTTTTATTTTAGTATGTGATGCATTCTTGAGGGTTTTGTAGGTCGATCTTTCATTACAGGTTATCAGTGACATCAGTGATCATTGTGCAACACACAAGTGACAAGAAGAGAAGGATAGTGAATGCCTTGCGACTAGTCAAAGATGGTGTTATGAGATTTTTAGCAGTCACAAGCACCCAGATCAAGTCTAGGGTGCCTGAAGGCACCCCTGCCCCTTTCCAGGCACCCTAGTCCAGGAAGATCGTCAGTTCGCACACTTTTTTGAGGCTCTGTGTGACACTTCTCCCTCTATGTTCACCTGGTCAGCACTTCGGCACAGTCTAGGATAAATTTTGAAATAGCTAAGTTACTTTATCTCCTCTTTGCAACTAGGGTTTCAATATCTTCCATCTTAGATTGGTTGGGTCTATTTCTTTACTTAATTATTTATTCATTTACTGTAATCTTGCATTTAGATTTAGGCATATATTTCCTATATTTGCTTAATCATTTTGGTGAACCCCACTCGTGATCGATGATTCAAATCCTTCTTTGGCACATCATATTTTCTATCATGGCTCCTAAAATTCATCAACTTTCTTTGTCTAGTTTACTTAATATGCATCCCAATTATCAGCTTATTTTACAAAACACCTTAGATACCATGTATCTTCCTAAAGATACGCCACCACACAAAATAAGTCATGTATTCAATTGTCTATCTAATGGCCCTAGCCTTCATGATCTTCCATCCAATCAACCCATATTGGAGTCCAATTCAATATTTTCATTCTTTATTTTACTATAAATTTTAGGCTATGGAATCCACAATGGCATCTCTTAAATATGAAATCCAAACGCTCAAAGATGCTTCTCAGGCTCATGATAGTTCTTTTTCTCTTTTTCATTCTATGTCTTCTACATGTGCTCATATTAGTGAGCCTCAAGTCATACCATTACCATATCCTCTAACCTTTGACTGCAATACTAAGCAACATCACATTCTTACTGAGGTCCTTGGTCATCAATTGATCACTTTACCATCTACTTATGGCTATCCTCCTTCCCAAATTGTTAAATATCAAGGTCACCCATATTGTAATTATCACTAGATCAATGAACATAACGATAATGACTGTTACACTTTACAACAAAGAATCACACATTTTGAGCATCAAGGGTTTATCTCATTCAATGCACAACATTCTATTACATTCCCATCTACAAATGCTACATCCAAATGGGATCCTAAATCTTGTACTTCCACATCTAATGAGCATCCTGATATCAGTTCTAAGGTGCCTTCTTCGGCCAGTCAAGTTTTGTTTATTCAATCCACTCAACCTATTCTTAAGGATGGTCTCACTCCTCTCTAGTCAAGTTATCTGTGATAT
This sequence comes from Taxus chinensis, assembly GCA_019776745.2. NCBI lineage: Eukaryota > Viridiplantae > Streptophyta > Pinopsida > Cupressales > Taxaceae > Taxus > Taxus chinensis. Next base: position 660,225,447 of record CM034153.1, on the reverse strand, counting down.
AATATCTTCAATTGTCTGTGCGTCCTCTCCGGATTGAATTCTTGATAAATGGTCTAGGCCAGAATTACTTTTACCCAATTTTACCATAACCATAAAGTCAAATTCTTGGAATAAGAGAACCCATCGACATATGTGCCCCTGTAAAATGTGCTTATTTACCAAGTATTTTAATGCCATATGATCTGTATAATATACAAAAGGTTTTGCTAGAAAGTACTATCTAAACTTATGCTGCGTGTAGATCATTAACAAGGCTTCATGCTCTGTAGTTGTATAATTATGTTCTGTAGGAGTCAAATTTCTACTAGCAAAACAGATAGGATGATCTATAATACCTTCTCTAGGCTGAGCTAACACGACGCCAATGGTCATGCTAGAGGCGTCCACATGTACGTGAAACGGTTGGTTCCATAAGGGAAAACATAGAATAGGCGATGTAGTAACTCTTTCCTTCAATGCCTCAAATGTGCATTGTTACGGTTCTCCCAATAGAATGTCCCTTGTCCTTTGAGTAACTCTTTCAAGGGTTCGAAAATCTTCGCATATCCTTTGATAAATTTTCTATAATACCCTGTATGGCCCAAGAATCCACGCACCTCACTCTGACTGGTAGGTTCCTCCAAGCCTACAATAACTGTAACCTTAGCTAGATCTACTAACAAACCTTCCTTGCATATGATATGCCCTAACAAAGTTCCAAAAGGTGTAGAAAATACACACTTCTTGATGTTTAAAGAGGTGCTTAACTGTCTACATCTTTCAAACACTAAGCACAAGTTGTCACAATGATCCTTAACAAGCCCATATACCATCTAATCATCCAAGTAAACCTACAAAAATTTGTGAATAAAATCCTAGAATGCTTGAACAACTATGCGTGAAAATACAATAGGCACATTCTTCAAACCAAAGAGCATCACCGTATATGAAAATCTTCCCCATTCAGTGGTGAAAGTTGTCTTCTCTTGATCCTCCTGTGTAATTCTCACCTAATGATACCTAGAGAATCCATCTGTAAAAGAGTAAACTTTGTGCCCTGCAACACCTTCTAATATTTCCTCGGTGAAAGGTGTAGGAAAAGGATCAATCACACATGCAACATTTAGCTCCCTATAATCCACACAAATCCTAATCCAACCATCTTTCTTTATACTAATTACCATCGGGCTAACCCACTCTGATTCTTCTCGGGGCTTAATGATGCTAAATTTCAACATTTTTTCAATTTCTTCTTTAACTTTTACACGCAGGTTTGGGTTCATCCTATAAGGTCTCTTCTTTACTGGGTGTGCTCCTTCCTTTAGCTTAATCTTCATCTCACCTAATAAACTCATGCACCCACTTTAACTCATGGTAGCCCCTAGGGAATAAGTCCTGGAAATCACATAGTAAATTATATTTGCTACTTTAGAATCAGACCAATAATCCCCAATTATGGCCTCCTTAGGTTCACCATCCGTGCAAATGTTCACTTTCTTGGTCTTCATAGGTTCATGATAGGCGCACACATTTTTATCCACACTGTCTAAAACCTCACGTGTACCTTCAGAATTATCAACATCCAAATATTCTACTTCTTCATCATCCACTATGTATACCATTTTTCCTTTCTCCTTCTTATGACAAACACGGTTAAATAGTTCGACATATGTCTCATCTATTTCATCAAAACACGCTCTTGGTTCTTCCTCACCAAATAACTCCTAAATGAGTTCTTCAGCCTTTGCACTATCGACCATAGTCAAGCACTCCATAACCCATAATGCCTCTCTCACCGGAGGTTTAGTAGAAAAGTAGTCGAAAGTCTGGGTCATTCATGTATCAAGTCCTGCCAATTTGCAGTCTCCCTATGTAGTTCTGCATAAACATACCAAACGTGTGCGCAGCCTTGCAAAGTGGAATAAAGTTTGTGTACCCAAACTAAAGGTGGTAAAACTTCCCACCCCTCTATCTAGAGTCTCTCACGCTGTTAAACATGGTGTTGATAGGTTGATTACCATGATATATATAGATCTGAGTAGGCGCATTACTACTTAGAAACTGAGTTGTTAGAGAAATTCTTAATTCATTCCATTCTATGAGATTATCCCTGTGAACTATCCACCAGTGCATTGTCATCCTACACAAGGTATACACTAACATATTTATTCTTTCCACTTGATCTTTCCACTACTCCTCCATGGCACATAAGAATACTATAGGATCTCCCTCGCCAGTGTACCGGGGTATAGAGTTGTTACCTATCCGCCGAATACAACGAGGTTTGCTCATCCATGCAAAGGCACTTCTTACTTCGCAATCAACCATCTCATAGGTGTCATGCACCCAATTGTCACAAGAAATACTTGTAGTATCACTAATAGACTATGTATCTTCCCACTGGATGATTCCCTCCTTAGATGGCTCAAGTACTTCCAGATTTCAAATGATGCGCACATAAATTTTGTTAAGGTCTTCCTCACTCAATGGTTCAACATAAGGTGCAGATGTCCTATATGTCAAAGGGACAATAAATATTTCTTCCTTGTTATCAAAAATTATATACCCCTTGTTGAACCATAGATAAAAATTATTTGCATAACACCAAGGGCGCCCAAGTAGAGTGGGAAGCTCTCTGCTTTTGCAAGTGCTAAAACCTCAAAGTCCCTAGTGAACTTGGCCCCTTGTATAGTAATGGATGCATCCTTTAAAATTCTAATTGGAGTGGTCTTAGTTCAATTAGCCATAAACAATACATTAGAGGATGACTGTAATGGAGGTCTGCCCATCTATACCCACACATCTAAAGTAATCACATTCACTTTCGTGCCTGTGTCAATCAATATATTGCTCAAAAGCCATCCATCCAAAACAACATTCAAAGTGATCTCCTTGTCATAATCCAAGCTATGAGGAGGAAGATTAGCATGCAAGATTTTTCATGCATTCTCAATACCTACGCGCAGAGTGTTCCCCTTTAAAAAAATTTGTAGTAATGGAATAATATTCTCTTGGTGTAACATCTTACATACCTCTTTCAAATCATCAGCATCTGACTGGAATGTCTATAGTGCCTTCTTTTGTTCCAACTTCTATGACTGTTCCTTTAAACATTGTATTTCACCCTAAAGATTTCTGAGTACCTCCATGGTTTCCTGATAAACCTCCTTCTGGTGTGTAGGATCTGGGTACCTTGCATGTCAAACCTCCTCCTTAGTAATGGTAGGCTTATGTTGTAACATTTCTCTAGTGCACACAACTTCAACGCATGTATTAATCTTCACAGGTATTAACTTAGGTTCCGGTGCCAACTTTTGCATCCACTGATTTTCTATGGTGCGTTGTATCCTAACCATCCCCGCACCATTGTTTTCATGTTTATGTTGTTTGCTAAGATGCTCATATAAGTCTGGGCATTCCTCGTAGTTATGATTATTCCCATAAAAGGAACAAGTAATTTTCTGAAGGCATTCATGCCTATAGTGGTCAGGATATCTGCATGTAAAACACGTTCCACGAGGAAACTCACCTCGTGCACCACCACGGCCTTAGCCCCTGAATCCACCATGGTATCCTCAACCTTTGTCACGACTTCCTTCAAAGTGCCCTTCGTTCCTATCGTAGCGCCCTTGAGTGTGATCACAATCATGGTGCTCACTTTTACTTTTAGAATTATCTAGTACTCATGTTTGATGTACACTAATATCTATAGCATCATGGATCTGACCAATCAACCTGTAATATTCTGTATTTTGAGTCGTGGACCAGAAAATATTACAATAGCCAGATATGTTCTTTATGATCATCTGTTGTAATAATGGGCAACAACTTGCATTATGGTCTAAATGAAATATCTCGTAGTCTAGCAACAATGAGCGTACTGACCTGTGGAGATAATTATCCTTAGTATGCCCTTCCACTTCACAATCTGTACACCAAATCCCAGTGCATGTCTCATGAGCTGAATTGGTCAATAGTTTCTCAAATTACTTTACCATAGCTGCAAATTGTGCTTCTAAGAATGGGCTCACTGCAATGTCTATGCTTCTAACTGCCTCAGCACGCAATGCTGCTTCAAGTGCTTTGTGAGGGTCCATATATGTCTTATGTGATAGAACCCTCCTAAACGGTGTGATCAAGCCCCCAATGAACCATTGTGTATGTTGGCTTGCATGGATATCATACAAAAGCTTAGACAAAAGTGTTTTAAAATGGACATCATATTCCCAAACGATTTCAGTAGTGCCCTGCTTAATATATTTGAGTGCTCTTATACTCTTCTACTCAAACTCAGAAATATGAAACTCCTTAAAGAAAGCATTTTATAGTGCTTCATAGTCTACGCAAGTCTAATCAGGGTCAAACTTCCTATACCAACTGTGAGCGCATCCCTGCAATGTAGTTACAAATTGACTTGCCTTGCACTTAGAAGCTGTAATTCCTTTTGTGCGCCACAATATCTTACACATGTGCACGTGCTCAGAAACATATTCTATTCCCCAATACTCTAGACGATGAAGCGACATCTCCATGTAAATATCTTAGGGTTGGTGAGGACCATGCCCACCTGATCCAAAACCTCCTGTGTTACCTTTGCTTCCAGACCCACCAGATCCACCAGAACTAGAGCAACATATGCCCCCTGATCCTCCACCTGTAACCAAAAGTGTACTAGTGGATGTAATGCCCTGTGTCCCAACAATGGTACTGAACTGAACTCCTACAGTCTATGAGGTGGCACTACTCCCAGAAGTGAGTCCAAAATTATGTGCACTTGAGTTCAGTGCCAACAATGTGCCTAAAAAGGTACATCCAAATAACAACGAAGGTGTTTGCACAGCCATATATGTACTTGCTATTTGACTTACTCCTATTCTTCTATTGCCCAAACTAGCTTGTGGACTACTGGTTATACTAGATACTGGAAAACTAAGCACAAGGGCTAGGCTGTCAGGTAGATTCAAATGCACACCCATGACCCATGTCATCTCTACTCGCACACTCCTATGTGACGCCAAGGAGGGTTCCCTGTCATGCTTTCCCAAATGGGGGAATTCCAGATGCTCTAGCTCCATGCCTTCTGCGTGAGCTCCAAATCCTTCACGAGCCATCTCTCTCCTCAACACCATTCATTCTGTAATATCACGTTGCTTCTCTATCTCCCTCTCACATGCCTCATTGTAGTTAAGCCACCTTTCTTCTCTTTGCCTCTCTACTGCTAGGTTCACCATCCTTCACCAAACCTGCTCTTGCCCTCACGTGTGGTAGGGTTTAGCTAGCCATCGGCTTTTCTTCCAAGGTTAGGGTTACCATCAAGATTTTGATCACTAGTGGAATGCATTGCAGATAGGTTCCCCTGGGATAACATAAAAAACTGGAGCTCAACTACCTCTGGTAAATTAGTAAGTGGAAATTGAGTACTCTAAAATATAGCTATTCAAAACACCATGAAACCAAGTGTCCACAACGTGTGTCCAACCATCAGATCAGCATCATAGAGGGCCTGAAATTCTTCCTGCATCCAGACAAGTGTGTGATACCTCCAATTCCTTTTAGACACATAAGCAACCAGCCACTCGTACAGCTCTACCCAGAAAGATAGCAAATAAGCTCTCATATAAACAGTCGTACAAGTTCTACTCTACCCACGCGCGTGCATCAAAATCAGATCCAGTGCTGAACCTTCGAGCGTACTCTTCTTCTATATTTACTATCCACTCCTCAACACTTGTTAGGTTCAACCAATATGTCTTCATCACGAAACATTCTGAAAACAGATGAAAAAGAGGTCCTGGAAAGGGAACCAATGATGCAACCTAGAATCTACTATGAAAAACCCAGGCGTGCTGACACATCACTTAGCCTAAGCTGAGCACTCACCTGAAGCGCGCAAAGGTACCGGGCCCCTCTTTAGAGTTGCTTATGCAGGATGTTAGTGTGATGGTGATAAAACATATTCAGATCCATAATTAAACATAAACATTCCACAATGCATAATCCAGATTTAGATCTTAGAGAATCATGAATTTAACCAATAACCATAATAAGATTAACAATACATGAATCAGATTCAGTTATGTTTAACACCATTATCCAACCAATATACTCCATTACATTAAACACTGTAAAACACATAAGCTTCTTACATTATAAATTATCTCCATGAGTCATGCATGCATTAGAACCGACGACATAACTCTACAATAATTCACACACACTAAACTACATTGTTTAATACATATTCATAGGGGTGGGGACTTTCCCTTAACTGTCGATGCACTTCTCAAAATAGGTTGCATGCTGATAATAGCCATGTGCCTTTACAATAGCATGCATACATGCAAGTGTTCTAATAATAGATTTCATATAGTTAACTGGAAGAAGCAATCCTATTATTAACTCAAACCACGCGTGGTGTTTATCAGCTGCTCATTCCCAAAATACCATTGTGTGTCATGCAAGTCTTCATCTCTATGTGTGTTCCACACGCTATCTCCAAAAATAGCCCTTATTTATAAAAATGGCTAAGTCCTGAGCCAAAGTGTTTTGGCGCGCATTTCCTTCTTTATCTTTCCACACCTTAAAATGTGCCTTGTTCCCATGCGTGCATCCTTTGTGTGTCTAATCCTTAGAGCAACATTCTTTCTGCTCAACAAGTCAACACAAACATCATGCACAATCTACATATCTACAACACACCACGTAATCGACATTTTCACAAGTGACACATCCTGCCACAAGTATGAAAAGTTCACAACACATCTATATCAACACACAACATCACACACTTAACATGTTCCCAACCAACATTTTTTGCAAACATTCAACAACACAAACTACATACACGACATCTTCCTCTTGCATATTCTACTACACACTTTGTGTCTTATTCATTCTACACATTCACACTACATCTTTCTTACATCCACTCTAACGTGTTGCGCTCATTACCCTATGACGTACTCTAGTTCCATGGTCCATACTTGATTGTTGAGGGTCTACATCTCAAATGAACCTCACCATACGTACTCACTCACTCATTCACTCGCACTATATGCTCTACACTTTCACGATCACATCTTTGCGGCACACACATTCAAACCATTACCCTATAACACAATATTGATTTACGGTTCATTCTTGACTACTGCGGGGACATGTATAAATGAACCTCACCACATGCATACACATCCACTCGGGGGGCACATTTCTCCTATCATTCACTCTGCATTCCATTCCGCTTACACTCCACAACATACTACATATCTTGGTTACACATTTTTCTTGTTTGCTTATGCTTACATGTACACCTTACTACACATAATAGACAAATATATTGTATGTCATTATATTTTCCATACACACGTGTGTGTTCACTTGATTTCTAGTTGTGATCATAAATTCTACATATCTACACATGCAACATGGATGTTTGTGCACTACCTCTTACTAGTCCCACAACGGCCCTTGGGGGCATCTACTTTTGTACACTACAAGAGATATTGTTTCATTTTTCATAACACACTACTTTATTAGATTATTCACGCTTTGACATACTGTACTATTTTTATAAAATGCTAACAGGTGTTGCATGTGGAACATTTGTCTTAGAGGAACCCTATGCCATCATGCTTGTTTGTTCCATTATTTGTCATTGTTTTCCACTTTTTGCAGGATTTTCCCTTTGTCTTGTGTACACATTGTCTGCTTTTGGCTTAGTTAGCCTTGATTGTCTTGCAACATCATGAGTGGTGTCCCATTTTTACAACCCACTTTTTTATAGTCTACAATGTTTGCCTTCATATTGTCTCCTTATGTCTTAGCTTACACATTATCTGCTTATTTGCTAGCTTACATTTTACATGAGTGTTTGTCTTTCTTATACTAACATGTGTTTCCTAGCCACTTTGTTTGCATGTGCCTTAGTTTCTACTAAGCACACTCCCTCCCCCTTGAAGGGCACAGTTTCAGCACAACATTCGGTCCTCTTTTGGGCCGCATACTCTTTAGCGACATCGCATGCACCCCAAATGGGGGGCATCATTTGGGTGAATCAGTCACCCCATACAACAATCTACAGTCATCACACAACATAGTACTGGTAAAACATAGTCATCAGACTCAGACAGGGCTAAGAATCAAACTTGTGTCCTTAACACAGTATAATCATCAATATCAGTGACCCTTCCTAGATGCCTGCAACTAGGGGGGGTAGTTACACGACATTCTTTAGTGCGGCATAGTCTACAAAACTCCACACAATGGATTTTGACATGACAAACAATCCTTTAGCCCTGGCATGCATGCATTACACACTTCATTTCTACTTTCACATTGGATCGAATTGTTCGAATCAGATCAAATTTTTACACACCATTTGTAGTAGTGTTCTGCATTATGTGAAGCAGTTGAAGGATGGAGGATGACACCAAAATCTTCTCCCTACACTTCTTCCATGTCTTGGCGTGAGATCACCTAAAAAAATCACAGCCGACACAACTAGCGTGAGATCACCCAAAAAACTCGGTCATCTACATCATCTTCAGGATCCTTTCTACATTATTTTCCTCACCACAGATCAAGTGCACATGTTCCTTTTTCACATTTCTCTCATTTTACATGCTCTCTTACATACTTTTTACATATACATGTGTATTTGACTACTTGATCGTTCTTCTCTTTTACAGGTCCATCCTTATGGGAAGCAGTAATCGACAACATCCTACATCGACAACATCAATAACAAAAATCACGACAATTCGACACCAATAACAGGTACAATCGCGAGATCTACACATGCAATCCCACCCTAGGGTCATCATTCATCCTCACTTTTTGCACTTTGTTCTCTCTAGTTTCCATGCTTCACATTTTTTATCACTCCACACTTTTCCTTGTCTCTCAGAATTCTTTCACCATCAATCTAAATTGGTTATCAGGTATGCATCTCTTATCTACTTTATGTTATCAAGAATCTTCTTAGCAACATAAAGTAGGGGGAAATGTAGACAAAAAATCACACACTTTGGGTAATTATCTAGTCCTTATTGCATATTATTATTCATATGATTCCTCAAGTAAGAATAAAGTAATAAAATAACCCATATATTTTATCCATATCTTTATTTCTTTATTTTGCCATTTTTGATCATTACACGCATATTAGCTCAGTCTGTATTTATCCATCCATCTCAACAACTACCATGTAATTCTAGACACGTAAATCGGCTAGCTAGGACATCCTAGCACTAGAGCACCCTTGCCCTCCCCCCTAGGCGCCTCTGACCTCTATGTATCTCTTGTTCCCACATATTTGTAGGGAACTTTCTAGGCTCTTTTGAGCATCCTTATCCTTTTCCCACTTGACCTTATTCAGGGTTAATTATGAAATTCAAGCTTGAGAGCCCTATAAATATAAAGTTATAAGACCACAATGATGGTCTTAGTGTCACATGCTACTAACATTCCATCTAGAGTTACATCCATTGCATCACTTTCATCCACATAGTGCTATGCATCAAGGCTAGGATATTTTCATCATAAACATTACATAGGGGGAGGGATTCATTATATTCCATGCACCCATCTATTACATTTTCTTACATCTAGCTATTTTCTCACTATCAAGTGTGACACGCACAAGAGCCACCTAGGGCATGATTCCACACACACACACACACACTTAGAACTACATTGGGTCTGAATTGTAGTGAAAATTTTAGTCATAAGTTCACTAATTTGATAGTTATAGACAATCCAAACCCTCATTTGCATTCTTTTCTTTTTAGGATTTGATGCACTTTTGAGCATTTTGTAGGTCAATCTTTCATTGTAGGTTATCAGCAACATCGGTGATCATTGTGTGACACACAGGTGACAAGAAGTGAAGGACGATGAACACCTTGCGACCAGTCAGAGATGGTGTTATGATATTTTTAGCAATCACAGGTACCTAAAGCAGGTCTAGGGTGCCCGCAAATGCCCTTGCCCCTTTCTAGGCACCCTAGTCTAGGCAGATCGCCAGCACACACAATTTTCTGAGGCTTTGTGTGACACTTATCCCTCTCTGTTCACCTGGTAAGCACTTTAGCATAGTCCAGGATAAATTTAGAAATAGGTAAGTTACTTTATCTCCTCTTTGCAACTAGAGCTTCAATATTTTCTAGCTTAGATTGCTTGGGTCTATTTCTATACTTAATTATTTATTCATTTACTGCAATTTTGCATTTATATTTAGGCATATATTTCCTATAGTTTTTTAATCACTAAGGAAATTTAAGAAAGTTCTGAAAGAAAAATTAGGTTTAGGAACAATTTATGTAATACTAGGTTATTGTATACATGGTATAAGGAAATGAAAGTGATGAAAAAGCTAGTCACCTTGTTTAAAATGTTTCAGGAGACTCGTGAAGTGTTAAGAGCACATACCTAAGGCATTGGAAAGATATCATATCCTACTTCATGGTTAAATGATCAAGGAAATATTTTAGGAACATTAAAATATGGAAAATTGTCTAACAATGCAACACAAGAGTCTTTATATAAGGAAGAACTTGTTTGAAATGTTTTAAAAGCCTCATGAAGAGTTAGGAGCCTTAAAAAATATCAAGTGAGGTTATTTTTAATGATCTTTGTGATCCATAGGATGGTTTAGTTCTTGGTGGTTGCAAAAGCTTCTTGCCACTAGGCTCACTAGCAAATAACTTGAGGAAAAATTAAATATACGTGTAAAAATAGATGAATAATTAAATTTCAAGGATTATAACTAGTCTCATTGGATTCATTGGCCATTTTACATGAAGATTCATATATTGTACGACCAAAATCCATCAATTTTTTACCCTGGGGCGAAGAAAAAAATTCTGGTAAGGCGTATGGAGGATGCAACTAGGCATTTGGAGGATGCAACCATGCATCTAAAGGATGTCACACATCTGGAAGATGCAAAAAAGTGTATGGAAGATGTAACCAGGAGTTTGAAGTATGAAATCAGGCATCTGGAGGATTTTAGGTGTCTAGAAGATGCATACGGGTGTATGAAAGATACAGATGGGCGTCTAGAAGATGTGAGGCATCCGGGAAATGCAACCGGGCATCCGGAAGGTACAATTGGGTGTTTGTAGTCAGCCTCTCTCTCCCTTCTTCTCTCCCTATATGAGAGATCCATTTTTTATTTTATTTTTATTTTTTATTTTTCGCAGATTAGGGTGAGCAATGGACTCATCATTTTGGAAGAGGTTCATAGTTATGAGAATCAAATTGTCGTGATTTAGGAGATTTTGGTGAATGAGGTCCAAGTCAATGGTGTGAAGAGAAATATTTTCAATGAATTTTTGATTTGATTGGTCCTTATTTACGAGACTTGGGTGGATGAGGTCCAAATCAATGGAGTAGATAGAAATATTTTCAATAAATCTATGATTTTATTGGTCATGATTTACGAGACTTGGGTGGACGAGGTCCAAATCAATGGAGTAAAGAGAAATATTTTCAACGAATTTATGATTTGATTGGTCTTGATTTATGAGACTTGGGCAGATGAAGTCCAAGTCAATGGATTCAATAGAAAGATTTTCAATGAATAAGGATTTATTATTTGTGATGTTTGGCTTCAAAAGGTCACGAGGACCAAATGAGAGGATTGGATTATTCGACAATAGTTTGGTGACTAAATCTTGAAATGGTTGTGTGTAAATACCCTTACGCACACGTGCACCATAGAGTTCATGAGTAAGGATATCTTGAAATGTAGGTGATGATGTGGTCAAATCCATAAGAGGGATTTGTGGAGATGTCTTCTCTAATTGTTTGATAATGTCATTGGCATTATATGAATATTTTACATGTCATGATTGTTGTGGAACATTAATAGAGTTAGGATTGGATGTTTGAGGTGTTGTGGATAGTGTCCAAACCTATTTTGTAGCATTTCTATAGCACGGATAAGGGTGTCAATTTTGATGGTAGCCATAGTGTGAGGCATAGGATCTAACGATGAAATTATATAATCAGTATCAACCTTGTTCGACGATTGGCCCTTATCGTTAGATGTTTCATTTGTACCATGAGTTGAAAAGGAGTCATGAATTACTTCCAAATATTTATTTAGTATGGTTTTATTAGAAGTGTCTTCGAATTCAATGTCTCCATTTTCAAGTAAATCTTGGATGTAATGATGGAGTTTTGAATAAAGATCCATAGGATGATCGTTGATGCAGTGGTATTCACAATATTCTGATTCGTTATACCACATAGGCTTAGGTTATCCTTTTGTGAAGGGTCTTGTGAGTGGATATGTGACCATGTTATCTTCTTCTAATTGATGGATTTCAAGTAATGTTGACCTACTCTGGTTATTGTGTGTGAGATCTGCTAGTGCCTATTCACAATAATAAACCTCTATTTCCTAATTTCTTGAACTCTCCTTTAGCCATCATTGTTGTAAATTCCTCCCTTGTACTCCGTACAAGCACTTTTCCATAGGCTCAGTGAAGTGTTCTTGTGTGATCCCTGACCTATTGGCCACCCCACATTTTTTTTGTTGAGGTTACCTAGGGAGAGGGCCCTAACCCTTTGTGGCATCACCAGCCCACACTGGTCGTGGAACCATATAAGGATGGAATTTTAAGATCTCAACTAGCCCACAGATTAAACCACATTATCGTGGTGCCCTATCACTAGGGTATACAAACCATCGGTAGTAGGCCACCTTAACACAGAGTCAAGATTTGAACCTCGGACCTCCCAATTACTAGGAGACCCAAGAACCGTTACACCACTACCCATTAGATTATTGGACACCCCACATAACTAGGATAGTTTACATTCAATAATGGGATCCTCCCCATACCCAAGAAGGAGGGGCTTAGCCTCACATTTTTGGTGAAAACTCAATAATTTACAACATGACAAATTATTTCGCTAACATATATATATGGGGTCATGTTTTTACTAACACTTGTTTTCATATTAATTATTTCGTTCAAGAGACATGAGCACACAAAATTCGACACCGTATTTCGAGGAGCACATTGTTTTAATTTTTTGCAGGTAGCTTAAGTCAGACTCTGTAATAAGTCAATCTCTCTCATTCTTTTTTACTTTCAAATCACTATTATATAAATACTAAATTCGAGCAACTCTAATAGGTTTTCTAATGCAACATATTTAGTAAGCCCACCAAAGTATACTTGTTTATTTTATTTTGATATGCATGCACGCACTCAAATCAAAGTAGGGCATTATGTAGACACCTAATCTTGGCATGGGACTAGTTAATTAATGTAGTGTTCACGTATTTCTATGCTTATTGATTAATGGTTCAAGTTAGGCTCTTATTGGCACATTACTTGTCGTGTTAAGCTTATTTATATTAGTTTTGTCATTTCATGTATAATGTGATGGTTTTTCCTATTCATCATAATTTTTCCCCTCCAATTTTCCATGTCTCTGGTATCTTTTTCCCTTTTCATCAAGAAGTGACTATTTATACATCATATGGAAATTGTCATCTTCAAATGAAAATGGTCCACTTTCTCTTTGGTTCCTTTCACCCATTATCCTGTTTTGTCAAGTTTTATGACTCTTTTTAATCCTTTCTCGTCATTGTGTGTTGAATTTGCATGCGTAGACACTAAATTTTGGTAAAATTTCCAAGTTTGGCCATGTTTAACATTTGGAATCCAATCTTCTCATCTCTCAAGCTCTTCTACAACTTGCTTAACTTTACACTCTGCTTTGTCATTAATTATGAGAATATTATCTAATCAAAGTAGCATAAAACATCTAATATTTATGACACAAAATTTACTTTCAGTAATTCTTTCTAGTTCAAAAATGTATGGAAGGGTTGGGATGTGAGGTCTAGTCTTGGCCAACTTGTACGGTCCCGCCCCTTCATAGTCATCGACTATGATTTCAGTTTAAAATCATTTTTTAGATCATTTCATCTCCCTAGGGTCGGCCTTATTAGAACATTTCACCTATGAAAGGTTATATAAGGAAGTCATTATCACTTTATAGCTCATCTGACATTCTTATAAACTACTATTGCAAAGATCATTTCAAAATCACTCAAAAGGTTCCTAAATCTTCCTAAATCAATTACGCATCATCTAGAGGAATTCCTACTATAAGTATGAAGCACTTAACCAAATTAAAGATTCTAGCTTCACCCATTTCCAAGCATGCAAAGATCATATAACCATATCTTAGCAAGAGCAAAGGCACTCCAAGCATTGCACAAGGGTTTCAATCAACAAAGGTTAGGTCACATAGTTAAGACACCAAATCTCACTACTATCTCACTAGTTATATTCATTACTATATAGTTAGCCCTCTATTTTGGTGTCAAGAGACACTAAGGCACCCCTAGGGGGTTAGTTAGTTATTCACACTTGCACAAACACCTAAGAGAGCTACATGAGACTTGATCTCACAACGGGCTTATGTAGTGTAGCACTTGAATTGGTTCAACAGTTGGGAGTCTGACAACTAAAGGTAATCCAACCTCACCACATACACATGTTTTCTTCTTTCAGTTTTCTAATGCTTTGATGAATGGTTCTATAGGTTGTTATGATTGCTACTTTGTTATAGGTTATTATAGGTCATCCTAAAGATGTGTGAGCAAGATTGACATACAATGAAGATCATTTTCATGCAAGCAAAACACACAAATTTTGAAGAGCTAGACTGTCAAAGGGTCTGAAACCGTACAGTTCCATGTCAAGACTTTACAATAGTTGTTCGGTCCTTCCCCTGCCCATTTTTTAATTGTAGAACTTCCATTGCAAAATTTATAGTTCCAAATCATCTCGTTTAACCATCCTACACATGCATATCCTCTTTGTTCTACCCTATACAACTATGTCTATCTCTCCTCTTGTGTATTTGAGCAAGTACTTGTCGTTTATAAATCGTTTCAAGTTTGAATGCATTATTATGATTGTATATAATTGATGTTGGAAGTTAATTATATCAAAGCAGTCTACCTGTTACAACCCCTTACATCTTTTTTAGTCATTATATAACATTCTAAAATCTAATTAGGGTGTAAACAATGGATCCCAAAAAACCCTATTTTGAAATCAAGAAGTCTATAAATACAATATTATGTTAGGGCATTTAGGGATACACACAAATGATCATACTTGAGTTATTTCTTCTGCGTAAGAGTGATATTGAAGTTGTAAGGGCATAATCTATTTTATTTTTGAAGCACCCCCATACCAAAAACTTTAGGTCAAGCATTTATAGATTTATTCTAGCCTATACTAGTTATTTTGTGCATGGAAAGATAAGGGTTGGGAGACATGATTGCATTGACTTTGCTCGAGTGTTGATTGTGATTTATCACATATAGAGGGCGTGATAATAATATGGAGGGATAACACATACCTCCTTTAACATCCTCCATTTTTAATCAGTTTTACAAGTAGATAAACACATATTACGGTTTTTTGCAAAGAAGACTAATTTCACATTGATTCATAAGTGTTCTAGACATTACGAAATAAGGGTTTACTCTTTGGGGAACATTGAATATAGTCATCTAATCATATTTCATTTTCCATATACAAATGATATTTACAAGAAGATGTGACTTTTTGTGAATTGTGACGAAAATAGACATATACTATTTCACAATTTAATATTTCTAGATAACATTCATAACGAATTGTAAACATATTTTCTTGATATACTTCTAACCATCACCAGCAAAATTACACAAAACCAAAAATTATTAAAAAAAAAAAAAAATCAAAAATTCCAGGGACACCATAACTATTTCAAAGCCTTACATTATTCTAACTTAGACCCTTCATCTTAAGTAAATCTATTTTATTAATTTCTAGATTCCTTAATTACACACTTTAAAAACTGTTGGCCAATACCACTTTCAACACCCAAGACATACACCCGAATAGGAATGTTTATCATATAATTTAATAAAACCTTTGTAAATAGGAATAATAACCAATCCTTGTCTCCCATGGAAGTTAAATCTCTCTTGATTTCATGAACCACTTGGATGGTAGGTGAAAGGCACAGTGACAGGCCCCTTCATCGAACCACTTCTTTAACAGAATGCCCAACAAGGGTCAAATAAAAGTCCAAAACATGTAAAATTAGCTCACACTCCAAGAATTCCTTGTGCTGTAGATTCTGTCTACATTAGAAGAGCTGTAAAAGTCTCCAATGGACTTGTATGAGAATAAATCACATGGGCCTGAGTGTTACTGCCGGCCATGTAGAATTTCAAGAGCCAAGACCATTCGCCACGTAATGTTAAAGTATGGTCCCCCATAACAATTCAAGCAAATTAAAATTTTGCCCCCATTATTGTTCTTTAATATCTCAAAGAAAAAATTAAAAAAACCATAAACCTTCCGTTAAGATAGGAATGAGATGGGAATGGAGGAGTCCATGTCATACCCATTTGGTGATGACACATCAATCAAGGCTGAAAAGGCTAGGAGAAGTTGGAAAAACCCAACTGCCAGATCCATATATAGGCTGCCACCAATGTAGGTGGTCTTGTGTTGAATTGGTCTGTCAAAAGAAAAGTTTTGGGTCATTTCAGACAGTCTGAGAAACCTTGTTGTGGTTATGCCATAGGAATCCCAGTCGTGTCTTTTTTCCAACGCTTTTTTTTTTCACTGAAAAATGATCCTGATTGCATTCAAAGCAGCAGAGGATACAGAGAATACAGTTGGCTTATCTGGGTATGTCTGCTCTGGTAAGGTGACCTGGTTTTAGTTGAGTTGCAGACACCCAAAAGAGAATTGTCCCATACCCACAATTCAGAGGCTTCAAGATCTTGTCTTGCTGTAAATCAAGTTGGGTTTTTTGTGGCTGATTTGGTGTGCAAAACCCCCAAGAAATGGACTCAAACTATGCAGATTCTGTGAGCTCTTCACCTCGGTCTAGAGGGGCAGATACAGAGAACCAGCGATGGGAGGATTCCAATTCCTGCAAGGTGAGATTCATGTGTAGCTTTGGAGGCAAGATCGTTCCGAGGCCCGGTGACAGTCAGCTCTGTTATTTGGGTGGAGAAACAAGGATGGTGACTGTGAGCAGGAATACAGCATACAATGACCTCATTGCGAAGCTCTCTAAGATCTCCGGAGGAAGTGTTACTGTGAAGTACCAGCTGCCCAATGAAGATTTGGATGCCTTGATTTCTGTCACAACTGATGAAGATCTGGACAACATGATGGAGGAGTATGAGAGGTCCCAGCAGGCAAGTCTGAAGCCTTCCAGGTTAAGAATTTTTTTATTTCCTTCAAAGAATGATAGTGCTACATCTAGTCTTGGTTCTTTGCTTGACAATTCTAAAAGAGAGCATTGGTTTGTTGATGCATTGAATGGCACTCCTATCATGACAAGGGGCATCTCTGATGGTTCATCTGTTTCAGAGATGCCAGATTATTTGTTTGGTTTGGATGGGTCTGAAACCTATTGGGAAAAACCAGATGAAAGGAATCCTAATATTAAGATGCCCAATAGTTCAGGTGGTCCACAGCAAGGTCCTAATACATTAGAGAAAGCTAGGACATTCAACGCTCAACCTGAAGGGATTGTAGGAAACCCACCCCCAGATGTCCATTCAGCTCCTGATTCCCCCATGCTTGAAACTTCTTCCTACGGATCCACTTCATCTGCTCCTCCTGGGGCCAATTTGCCTCCACTGAAGGTGAAGCCTGCTCAGGATGAGCCTTATGGAGTAAACATTGAAAACCCCTATCCCAAGTTTGATCCTAATTCCCAAAATCCAATCATGGAAGGAGGGGAACCTCGGTATGTTTTTGAAGATATGGGAAGGACAGGCTATAGAGTAAACAACCATGTAATAGTTAGCAGCCCTCATGATCAAGGGCTAGAAACTCAAGGCGATGGTGAGCATTTCTTCCATAACACACAGGACATGGGGCTCCGAACACAGGATCCTCGTATGTTCGATCCTCGGTTGAATATTGATGATCATATTGCGAAACTAAGAAATTATCAGAAACCAGAGCAGTATGATCCATTCCCTTCTAAACCTCCAACTCCGAACCAATCTCAACAGCAACAGCAACAGCAGCAACAGCAACAGCAGCAGCAACAACAACAGCAACAGCAACAGCAGCAGCAACAACAGCAGCAGCAGCAGCAAGCAACAGCAACAGCAACACGGGGCTTCCTAATTCTGCTAATCCTTCACTAAGGGATCGGCCCAATCCTAGTTTGGATAGAAGAACTGAAGATATAGAATCTGCTCCTGATTATAGCTATACACAAAGGGAACAGAATGTGATCATGCAACAGACACAACAGGATCATGGTTATATGCCAGTTCAATATGAACATCAGTATCCTCCACCTCACTATGTTCAACAAGGTCAGCCTATGTCGTACTATCAAGTGCATCATGATTCCCAGCAAGGTGAGCAACAGTATCCCATGTACTTCGTTCCTTCTCATCACGGATCACCTATGTTGCAGACAATGAGTACAGTTATGCGTCCAAGCCTTGCACAACAACAAGGCTACAGTGTGTCGATGCAAAGAAACATGGGCGTTGCGCCAGCAAATATGCCAGTTGTTTATAGCACTGATGTTCTATCATCCAAGCCAGTTACAACTACAATGCAGCCACCAACAGCACCACCACTTCAGAAACAGCCTGCCTATGATTCAATCCCAAGGGGTGCAGTTTTGACAGGAACACCATACAGAGATCCACAATTTCCTACACAGCCTAATACTGGTTCCGTAGCGCCAAGGTATAGAGCTGCTAGACCCATGCAAGGCGATGTTAGGATGATGTACAGGCCACCTCAGCAGTTCAACCCATCTCCTCCAATGCATCTTGATCAACAATATAGTTACCAACATATGCAGATTCCCAATCAGCTGGGTTATGAGACAAATCCTCAACAGGTATATTACACTCAGAATTCCTCTATAATGAATCCGGCATACCAAACCCTAGGAACTGTCAATTCCGATCTCCCATCTCCTCCAGAGATGCTTCCGGAAGGGAAGGGTGCCAGAGTTTCACAAGCCTTTTAATTTGCTATACTTTGTTTTGCCACGTGGAAGAATGAGTTTATATAAAAATATAAGGGCAGGGGTAGGGGTAGGGGTAGTGGTCTGTTTTTAAATTATATATTTTATAAGGGGTGTTTGTGTGTAGCTTATTCCAGTCAATAAGTCACAGATTGCAGGACTTGTACATATGGACGAAACCAAGTAGAAGTATCTAGATCAGATACTAGAGTACCCAACAGAATGATCAAATTTGTTTTGAACATTGTGTGGACAAGTTCAGGCATATGTGAGGAATATCAGCGCCTTGGTGCTGACTGGGTTTTCTTTTTTATATGATTGTTACATACAATGCAGCAAGTATTTCAATGATGGCTATGTATTTCAATATCAAGAAGACCAGAGGGGAATATAATAAAATGACATTAGAGGTGGAAGCAGGATAGAGTCAGTATATTTACTCATGAATTGTTTCTGTTGTTCATCTTATTACTGCAGTGATTTGATTATCCAATTCCTGGTAAATTTCTGCTTGATGCATATGCCTGTGTTAAATTTTGAACCATGTTCAGAATTTGGCGAACATATGCATTTATTATTCTTTTCACTTGGATTCATGAGTAAGATGGTTGTAGAAAAGTGTACCAAAGTTAGTAGGAGATGTGTTATAGGCCAAAATTGGAGGAAAAATAGAATTTGGCGAACATATACATTTATTATTCTTTTCACTTGGATTCATGAGTAAGATGGTTGTAGAAAAGTGTACCAAAGTTAGTAGGAGATGTGTTATAGGCCAAAATTTGAGGAAAAATGTTAACTTTGCTGTCAATATTTGTCCAACCTACTGTCGTCTAAATTTTCTTGGCCAGTGTTTTTATATTCTTTGAAAATTTGCAGATTGACCCAATTCTTGAAACTCAATGAAAAATAGACAATAGCCAAATGCCGAAGGATAGCCCACAAAAAACACTTTAGGATAAACAAGGAACTCTGAGCCTAGAGCAGGACAGATCTTTGAGTCAGTTTTAATGTTAATTTTTTTATATTAGAACATCTCATATTATGATACAAATTTTATCTTGTACCAAGTGAATGATATTCTTCTTAAACATTGCAAATCCATTTGAAACAGATTGAAGCGAACTGTTGAAGTGTCACCCATAACTTGAATTGAATGAAACCACTACTTGCAAAAATAGATTTGTTTCTTATATGGTGCCAGAATGGTTGGCGGATTCACCCTATATAATCTCCAAGGGGAAAGGTACCTCTTCAGGCAACACTTATTATTGTTATGATTCTCTAGATGAATGGGAGTTGTCCAATTTAAGTATTGAGATGGAGTAAAAGATGCCTTAAATTACATCTTCTGCCATGTGTATCAGACTGACTTCATCACATCATCTCGCCAAGTAATGTTGGTCAAGTCAGAAAACCTAAGACACGTCTATGTTGGATGTTCTCTACTCCAGAATTAGGATTACCAGTATAGGAACGCTTCACAATTCCATCTCCAATAATACTTGGCCCAAACCTTGTACCCACAAAAAATCTGCATGTTTGATAGCTATTGAGACAAGTGTAGGAATTTGATGGGATGGATTAGATGTGAGTCAACATATGAGCTAAATGAAGCCATTGTTATACAAGCTATAGATTTGTTTCTTATGTGGTTATGAAGAGAGACTTGGGTCTGGTTCATAAAATATCTCCTCGAGGCAAGATATTTCTGGCTGGCAAGATCCAAATTTGATGCCAATGTGCTCCGTAATTGGAGATAATGTTTGGGATTTGGTTAAAAGGCAACTTCAAATGACATATTCTGACAATTTCATTTCAGCGAGGCTGTAACTGCCACATAACATCACGTGTCCATGTTCCTTAGGGCATGGTCCCATGGAGTGGGGGCTCCATAAATATCTCCGCAGGTGCTGTTGAGAAAATTCAGAAACATTTTAGCCAATTTAAGATGTCATGTTTTTACCATTTTCCTCTACAATTTCTGCTGAGATATTTTAGGAACTCATTGTAATTTTCCCTCCAAAATGACTAAAAATTAGTGACCAGAGTGCATTTTTGGTGCCACATGGAAACAAAACAGCCTAAACAGTTGGGGGAACTGTCAGCCCCCCTCTCCAGCCACCTCTGAAGTTTAAACAGGTAAAAAATGTGGAGCTCCTGATTTCTAAGTCAAGATTCGATTTTTCCCTGTAACTGGTCGAAAAAATGAACATGGGACCATCTGCAACAAGATAATAGGAGTTCGAGCAGGTCCATAAGACCATGCTCTTAGGCATTCCATAAGGAAGAGCTTATGGAACATGTATAATCTGCACCTCACTTTCTTCTACAATCTATAATGGAACATCATTTGAAGAAGACAGTCAGTTGGGTGAGCAAATGCAACTCTTAGTGTGTTGTATGGTAGTCAACTTCACTGGTGAACAATGGCCCCATTATTCCACAATCTACTAGTTCCTATTCATACGACATAAATCTCGACTTCCAGGTAGGATGTTGTGTGCCCCAATTTTTTGGTGTTCACAATTTGACTTCCTTCTGTGGAGCTAATGCTTGAAGGCTCCAAATTACTGCTAAAAAGTTACTGAGCATTCGCCCTCTCTTTGTTGTACCATGGCCAACCATTTCAGTGTCATGGTAGTCCATCTCTAGTTTGTTGTTTTATATTCATAATTTACAGGCTGCCTACCATAGATGCACATCACTACGAAGGGATCTTGTTCGCATTAATACTTCTTTTGTAACTTCTTGTTAATTCCATATGAATTGTGAGAAAAAGGTTATTTATAAAGTATTTTCTACACCAAAAGCTTTGCAATCTTGAAATCCCTGGGTATCTGTTAGCATCTTCACTCTAACCTACAGTTTCAATTCCATCCCTCGTGAGCAAGCTGTTTACGATGGTGGCAAATCCCTATGATGGTTGTGACACCACTAGAGACAAATTTCTAGGCTTAGATGGGCTCATATATGGGTGGTGCTTGTTTTAAGGATTTGAAAGGATAAAGTTACTAGGATAAGGAATCTGGACCAATATATTAAAATAGCAAACCAGTAGGACAACATATGGAAAGCAATTGGATGAGGGAAGAAATATGCACTTTTGCAGAAGAGATTCTGATTCTACAACTTTCTTCTCCTACCTGCAAATAATGTCTTTTAACTCTGATCCCCCTGCTATGTATGTTATTGGGCTTCTTCCCCAAGACATTGCATTGATTACCCATACATAAACAGCTAAGATTTTCTGGCCTTACAGAACTTTCGAGAATTGTGTGAAAAGGATAGATCCATATTTTTAGGACTGACCAACTTTGCAGCTTTTTCTATTGTTGGGGTTCTTATCAGGCATCCTTCTCTTAAACAAACCCCACCTCTGACAGAACCATAAATTTGCTTTAAGTTATGGACACACATTTTATATATCAAAATCAATATTTTTTTAGTTTTGGGTGCTGTGGATAAACATTTTGTTTATCAAAATCAATATTATAGTTCTACATGTCAATACAACTGTTATAGACTAGTGGGTTGTCTCCATGGATGAGGCTAACATCATGCCAAATATCTATAAACAAACGTAAACTGAATTGAAAAAAGGTAGAAGTAATTGTAATCCGAATATGAACATTTTTAAACATATTTAGTACAACCACCACCAAACATGCAGCCTAGTTTGGGGAGACAACATAATTACGTACCTAAGTTAAATCATAAATAAAACTGTCATTGGGATAGGTGGGATATATGCACAACAACTTGCAAAGGGCTCCAGAACATTAGAGAAGGTTAGAACTAGCAATCACACGCGAGCAGTGCGATGTGAATGCGGAAAGGATGCGGAGGTGGAAACGTTGGTGGAAAAGGGAACAAAAGGAAGAAGCATAGTTGTATTAGTTAAGGTTTTTGATTTGTGAGTTATATGGAGGAAGAGGGAGTGGGATAGAAGATAAAATTAGTACAGTGGGTGGTGCCATAGTATGTGGCAATGTTAGGGAGGAGAAACTATTTGTGGTGATTGTTTAAAGGAAAGTACTTGAAATGCGAGTGAGGAGAATGGAAAAAAACCAATAGACGTATCGATGTCATATATCAAAAGGCATTAGAGTCAAAATAGAAAATGTGGGATATTCATAAGGTTGCTCGTTCAAAACCCAACCACAATGCTTGTCTCTTGGTTCTCTCCCGTTCAATTATAAGGTTGAGTAAATGTAGGATAGAAAGAAATGTTCAAACAAACATCTCCGAATAAAACTTACAATTTTTGCCCCCAATTGGCAGGAGAGTGTTAAAACATGGATTGGGAGGTTATGAGCCCCCTCCATAATGGAACTATACAGGTAGCGGAGTAGTTTAGAAACCAAACTTGCATGATCAACATTTCCACAATCAGAGGTATCAAAAAATGATGGGGGAAACCTTTTTGAAACATTTATTTTGTTGAAACTAGGAACATACAAACCAAACAATATTTTTGGAAATCGTATAAATTGGATAAAATGGGGTTGGAGCAAGTTACTCTCAACAATGACATCCTTTATGATGTGGAAGTAGTTCGAATACTTTTCAATTTAAGGGGAATTTTTATTGTTTGTGTTTTAATGTATTTTTGAGATAGGGACACGTGGACTAGATGTACAATCCCAAGTCAAGTCGTTGCAGTTGTTGAATTTGATATCCACAAAAGAAAGGGCCGATCATGAGGTATTATGTCATCTTTATAGATCGTTATCTCATGTCATTCTCCATTCTCTCGTAGGTAATAATAGGTATCATTTGTAAGAGTTTACCTTGTGAATTTGTACACAAGACTAAATATCCTTAACATTCCAGGTTCGTAACACAAGATAAGCTCTACAGAAAAGCATTTGAGTTACCTACATATTTTGTCCTAGAGATGGCCTTTGTTTGTGGCTTCGTGAAACTTAGAATCCATATCTAGTGTAAGCTTTAAAAGCATAAGGGTGAAATATCCCTTATAGGATCTTACTGTAAAATATGCAAAAGATAGACCAAACACAGCAAAACAGAAATATGGTTTTTCGCAGAAAATTACAGCTAGGGCAGCGAACAGTAAAATATGAATAACTCCCACAATATCCGTTCAAATCACTTGAAATTTTAAATGGAACTTGATAATAATATAAAGAACACAAGGGAAATATTTTTGGAATTTTTCAGTCAATATAACGCTGCCAGAAAATTACAGCGTGCCTAAAATAGCTGGAAAACTTCGAAAATTAATATCTTTCCGAATGCAAGTGCAAAAATGATGAAACTTGGGAAATAACATATATAAATATAGAAGATGACTTTCCAACCTTCAGATCTGAAAACGGCCAACTGGAAACCCTAGAATTTAGGGCTGCAATCTCCCAAACAAGTCGCCCCCTTTGGTAGATGGCCAAAACCCTTGTGAAACCCTCTGTAAATGATACCAAACCCTTCCTCTATGGCTGCCGTAGGTCTGATCCGAAAACTAGCTGAAAATCTCCACCCAAACTCACAAAAATCCTTAAACCCTAATTCTGAAAATCCTGAAAATAACTCTGTAAAACAGCCCTGAAATCAGCTCCAAATGACAAGCTAGGGTAGATCTTTCACTACCGAAGAATGCCCTGCTAGCTAGGGATGAATCTCTCACCACTGAAGCTAGGATTCCCGTGGGTTTTTACTCCACAAGCTAGATAGTTGCAAATAGCAGTTGCACATGAAAAGAAATATAAGTGTATGAATGAATACCTATCCCTTCACTCCTCTTCTCCTTTTATAACCTTTTTCATGTCAAGGAAACCCTAAAACCCCCAAGTCGCACTTTCTCTTAAAGAGGGCCCAATTAATAAATAACTTAAAGTTACTTTTTTCCCCCTAGGCGCCTTGGCCCAAAAAGGCGACCCCAACAAAGAAATATAACATTTAATGCAATACACATCCCTTCAAGTCGCCAAAAAGGGTCTTTAAGTGGCCCCAATGAAGAAATATAACATCTAGTCCCTTTAAAAGTACTTTATAACCCTGTCAATGAAAAAATAATAATAATAACGGGACTAGATATCCATACCCAATAGCTCATAATGTCCGTAACCCCTTGGGCATGACTAGGGTTAGGACACGCATTGGCCCTTAGGCCATGGGCGAGGGAAAGGGGACATTACAGTCCTCCCTTCCCAAAATTTGCTTGTCCCCAAGCAAATGCAAACTAGGATGCTGTAGAATCTGTTCTCCTTCCCAAGTAGCATCCTCAAGAGGCAAACCCTTCCATCGTACCAAATATTCTATGATATCTCTGTTCCTGAGCTTCCTCTGTCTGACCTCAATAATAGAGTCTGGTTCTAAAACCAGCGTCCCCTCCTCATCCAATGGTGGCAACTCTATAGAAGGTACAATGTGCTATCCTAGGGCCTTCTTAAGGCATGACACATGGAAGACATTATGTATCTTACTGTGCTCTGGAAGATCCAACTCATATGCAACTGCACCCACACGCCAGACTACCCTGTATGGACCATAAAATCGTGGTTTCATCTTTTCTGCCCCCTTCTGTTTAAGTGACGACTGCCTGTATGGCTGTAGACATAAGAACACCAAGTCTCCTGCCTCGAAGGACCTCTCTATCCTGTGCCGATCCGCATAAACCTTCTATTGATTCTGCGCCTTCTGGAGGTTCTCCTTAAGAGCTCGCAGGATGTCTTGGTTCTCCTGTAACCAATCTCGAGCTTTGGGAGCTCAACTATCTGATAATACCAAATCAGCAAATGACATGGCATCGTATCCATACAAAGCTCTTAAAGGAGTCATGCCGATACTCATCTGATATGTGGTATTGTAGCAATACTCACCCATATGCAACCATCTGATCCATGCCTGCTGATGTCCTGTCACATAACTCCGCAAATAGCCCTCTATCCATTTGTTGACAATCTCCGTTTGCCCGTCAGTCTGAGGGTGGTAGCTCGTGCTAGGAGTCAATTCGGTACCGGCAAGTCTGAAAATCTCCTGCCAAAAGGTGCTCATGAAGATCTTGTCCCTGTCACTGATGATATTCTTAGGCAACCCATGTAGCCTAAAAATACCTGTATAAAATACCTTAGCCACGTCAGCGGCCTCATGCTTCTTAGGTAGAGAAAAGAAGTGTGTATACTTGGTCAATTGATCAACTACCACATAAATGCAATTGTGCCCATGCACTATAGGGAGTCCTATGATGAAGTCCATCGATATGCTCTCCCACTTCTGCTCAGGGATGGGAAGATGCTGAAGTAACCCCGCAGGAAAAGCATGCTCTGATTTGGTTTGCTGGCAAACCATACACTCTCTGACATGATTAAGGACATCGTCCTTCATCCCCTTCCAAGTGAATTTCTCCCTGATGTACCTGTATGTTTTGAAATATCCGGGATGTCCAGCGAGTGGCGTGTCATGTACAACACGAAGGATCTTGTCCTTCATCTTAGACCCCGGTACAAGGAAAATCCGATCCTTGTAGAAAATGAGATCATTTACCACCCTGTATCAATCATCTTTGATAATACCATCCATGACCTCGCACGCAAACTGATTCTTGGAGTACTCAATAAGTATGTGAGCCTTCCAATCTGCTGAAATTTCGGACATAGAACTCAACATAGTAGTAAGGTGAGGCCTCCTAGATAAAGCATCAGCAACCACATTATTCTTACCTCTAGTGTATTCTATGTCAAAGTCATACGTTTGTACCTTGTTCACCCATCTCTGCTGGCGGTCGTTGAGATCCTTTTGCCCCAAAAAGAACCTCAAACTATTGTGATATGTACGTACCACGAACCTGTTGCCCACAAGGTACTGTCTGAATTTGGCCAAAGCATGCATGATGGCCAACATCTCCTTGTCGTAAATCGAATACCCCCTCTCCACGGGGCTCAATTTCCAACTCTCGTAAGCAATGGGGTGCCTATCCTGCATAAGCACCGCTCCAACCCCCTCACCTGATGCATCACACTCTAGAACAAATGGTCGAGAAAAATATGGTAATGCCAAGACGGGGCATGAACTCATCACCTCCTTGAGATGATCAAAAATTTGTTGTGTCGCTTCTGACCAAGCGAAAGCTCCCTTCTTGGTCAAATCTGTCAGTGGGGCAGTCAACCGTGAGAAATTCTTCACGAACCTCCTGTAATAGGTGCATAGTCCTAAGAATCCCCTCAAATGTGTCAACGTCCTGGGTGGAGGCCAATCCAAAATTGCCTGTATCTTCTCTCTGTCCACCTTTACTCCCCCTCCACCAAGCACATATCCCAAATATAACAAATCTGTCATGCCAAACTCACATTTAGAAGCTTTTGCATATAGCAAATTAGCTTCTAGTATTCCCAATATCTTGTCAAGGTGGTGGATATGGCTCTCCCAAGTCCTGCTGTAGACCAATATATCATCAAAGAAGACCAAAACAAACTTCCGCAAATGACGGTTGAACACATGGTTCATGCAAGACTTGAATGTAGCTGGTGCATTAAACAGTCCGAATGGCATCACTAGAAACTCAAAATGTCCATAATGACATCTGAAAGCGGTCTTATGCACATCCTGCTCCCTAACCTTGATCTGGTGATATCTAGATCGCAAATCTATTTTAGAAAAATAGATTGCTCCCTGTAACTCATCTAGTAGCTCATCAATACGCAGCACTGGATATTTGTTCTTGATTGTCCTCTTATTCAATGCCCGATAGTCGATGCACATCCGCATGGTCCCATCCTTCTTTTTCACCAACACCACTGAGGAAGTAAAAGGACTAGAACTCGGCCTAATGTGTCCCATGTCAATAAGCTCATGGATGGTCCTCTCAATCTCATCCTTAAACCGTTTGGGGTGACGATAAGGAGTAGTAACTACTGGTCTAGTGTCCTCGAGCTCAATCACATGCTCAAATCCCCTCTCTGGAGGTACACCAGGTGGTATGTCGCTAAAAATTGTATTGTGCTTGTCCAATAGCCCTTGTATATCCACATGATATTCTGGCTGTCCATCCTCTGAGTTCTTGGTAGAAACCAAGCATTGTACTGCCCAATCGACCCCATTGTGTCTGTGAATCCTCTCGATCCTCTTTGCTGAAACAACCCTGGGTGCCTCTGAAGATAAACCCCTCAAGGTTACATTCTTCCCCTCGGACTTGAACTTGAGTTCCATCATCTGAAAGTTAGTCCGAAATTCTCCAAGAGAATGGAGCCACTGTACACCGAGCACAAGGTTGGTCTCTCCAATACCAACCACATAGAAGTCATCGGTGACTGTATGGTTACCCATGGTGATACTCAACTACGGAACTCGCTGCATGCATCTCATGGACTCACCATTGGCTACCACTACATTGAAACCCTCAAAGTCTTCTGCCTGTAATCCCCGCTTCTCTACCAAAGATGCATCAATGAAATTGTGGGTCGCCCCACTATCAATGAGTACTACCACTCTCTAACCCTGTAATGTTCCCCTAACTCTGAATGCCTTGTACCTCGGGGTACTCGACAAAGTAGCCATAGTCTCCTGGGGAAAAGTCTCCTCCTCCTGTTCAACCCCTGCACCATCCAACGCCTCCTCATCTTCATCTTCTAACTCCTGATGGTACCGCTCCTCCTCGTTCTCGCTCTCCTCGAAGACCTCTATGAATTGGGCCCTTCCCTTTCCTCTACAATCATGTCCTGGAACCCATGGTGTGCGGCAATCGAAACAAAGTTTCTTTCGCCTCAACTCCTCCCTGTCCTCTCTCGATATAAATGGTCTCCTTGCGGTATCCTGTCTGGGTGGGGGCCCCTTTGGCTGTGAACCATCAGCTCTCGAAGGAAAAACCTTAGGCTGATTTCGAGGGGGGAAACCTCGATTTTGGAGTGGACAACTCCAAATCACGTGCTCGCCTAATTGCCTCATGTAGGGAGGAAGGCTCAAATGCCTTCACAAATCCTGCTAAAGCGTCAGTCAATTCTGCCATGAAGAGTGAAGTCAACCTCATCTCTGAAACATTAGATACCATCACTGATAACCTCTGAAAATCTGCAATGTATTGATCTAGAGAACCTGTTTGCCTCAAGTGGGTCAATTCTTTGAAGTGCCTATCTGGGTCCCTCCTGTCGAACTTGCTCATCAATCTCTGTGTAAAATCTGCATACGTAATGAGATGCATGTGCCCTTGTGTGATCAATCCATGATGCCACTAGTCATGGGCATCTCCCTCGAGGTGTAGGATAGCAAACTTAATTGCATCTTCTTCGCGCATGGGATTCAAGTCGAAGTAAGTCTTCAACTTTTGAATCCAAGACTTAGCGGTACACTTCTTAGAGCCATCGAAGTGCAGAATAGAGATCTGTCCCAATCTCCTCTGAAACTCAAGTACCTGTGTCTGATAATCTCTCCTGGGCCTGCTACCAATATTCATTTTGCAATACTCCTGAAATGGCATGTTGTCCCGGAATCACTCAATGTCTACTTCTCCCACAAGATTCCTCATCCACAATGTCTGCGGGCTATCGTGTCTGTGAAACTTCCGGATCCTTCAAGAAGGAAGGCTCGTGGAGTCCCAAGGGCCTGGTAGATGCCATGAGGGGACCCTTGTCCCAAATGTCCATTCTCACCTCTATTACCATGTTGTCCCATATTTCTGGCTTCTCCTTTCCTCCGCATGAGTCCTCAATCCTACCCTGTACCAACCTCTCAATAAGCTGGCTCAAATAGAGGTTGGTAGTCTCCTGCTGCTTCACCATGTTGGTGAACAACTGTCTCATCAGATCTACTCCCATCTCTTCACTGTCTCTGATCTTTGTCTCCCATCTTTCAACCCTAACAGGCTGAAGGAATAACCTCACTCTGATACCACTAAAATATCCCTTATAGGATCTTACTATAAAATATGCAAAAGATAGACCAAACACAGCAAAACAGAAATATGGTTTTTCGCAGGCAGCGAACAGTAAAATATGAATAACTCCCACAATATCCGTTCAAATCACTTGAAATTTTAAATGGAACTTGATAATAATATAAAGAACACAAGGGAAATATTTTTGGAATTTTTCAGTCAATATAATGCTGCCAAAAAATTACAGCGTGCCTAAAATAGCCGGAAAACTTCGAAAATTAATATCTTTCCGAATACAAGTGCAAAAATGATGAAACTTGGGAAATAACATATATAAATATAGAAGATGACTTTCCAACCTTCAGATCTGAAAATGGCCAACTGGAAACCCTAGAATTTAGGGCTGCAATCTCCCAAACAAGTCGCCCCCTTTGGTAGATGGCCAAAACCCTTGTGAAACCCTCTGTAGATGATACCAAACCCTTCCTCTATGGCTGTCGTAGGTCTGATCCGAAAACTAGCTGAAAATCTCCACCCAAACTCACAAAAACCCTCAAACCCTAATTCTGAAAATCCTGAAAATAACTCTGTAAAACAGCCCTGAAATCAGCTCCAAATGACAAGCTAGGGTAGATCTTTCACTACCGAAGAATGCCCTGCTAGCTAGGGATGAATCTCTCACCACCGAAGCTAGGGTTCCCGTGGGATCTTACTCCACAAGCTAGATAGTTGCAAACAGCAGTTGCACATGAAAAGAAATATAAGTGTATGAATGAATACCTATCCCTTCACTCCTCTTCTCCTTTTATAACCTTTTTCATGTCAAGGAAACCCTAAAACCCCCAAGTCGCACTTTCTCTTAGAGAGGGCCCAATTAATAAATAACTTAAAGTTACTTTTTTCCCCTCTAGGCGCCTTGGCCCAAAAAGGCGACCCCAACAAAGAAATATAACATTTAATGCAATACACATCCCTTCAAGTCACCAAAAAGGGTCTTTAAGTGGCCCCAATGAAGAAATATAACATCTAGTCCCTTTAAAAGTATTTTATAACCCTGTCAATGAAAAAATAATAATAATAACGGGACTACATATCCATACCCAATAGCTCATAATGTCCGTAACCCCTTGGGCATGACTAGGGTTAGGACACGCATTGGCCCTTAGGCCATGGGCGAGGGAAAGGGGACATTAAAAAGGGTCTCCTATCTTGGTCAACTTCTATTTTTAGCCATTATTTCTATCCCTGTTGTTGGAGCCATTGTCATTGTCATAAAGATTCATCGCAACACCATTAATACTAACATATCATTGTTTGTTTAGTGATGAGGTCATTGTTTATTGACGAGGTCAAAAGTTCTACCACTTTTTGCTACACGAAAAGAATTACAAATCCATCTTGACTACTTCACCTAATACAACTATGAAAAAGTCATTTTGGCCATTTGTGAACATTTGCCTATCTATAGTCATCAATTCTTAGAGCTCCACCACCATGACATTAATGTGGATGATTTACAAAATCTATTATTATTAGTATTTATTATTGTAGTTGTATCCCCTCTAGCTACACAGTGTCACATTATTTCGATTACAAATATTCAACAATATAAAATATCATTTCTAGACTTGATGGCCCTGCATTAACCAAAAAAGATGCAAACATTTTACAATATTCTTAAATGCATGTGAATCCAAGTCAAAAGTGGTCTTAAAAATGGCATACATGCAGGAAATTTGTTATTTTATATCGTGGTATTGGCCGGGAATGTTTTACATTTTTCGGTAGTGTTTTTATCGATTGAACACATGAGGCCACCTAAACGGCCACATGACATCTATATTTTAAAAAACATTCTAGAAAGTAGGTTTCGTAGACAGTACTAAAAGAAGATTACGTGGACGACGCCGATTTTTTTTGATCGATGTCTCGGCATGGATGCCCCTTAGTTGAATTCTTGCTCGTAATTGTAATCTAGTGCTCAATTAAGTACACTTTTCAATAAAAAATAAAACGATAAAAAATATTTTAAAATTATACATATAAACAACCATAATATTGTGGACGAACAAAATTTTAAAATATAAAAACTATCCTCAAATACATATATAAATAGTAAACCATAATATTTTTATAAAATAAGTACAAGCGGGTGTTTGTTAGGAAAAACTATTTTGCATAAATTTAAAAAATTATTAATTAAATAATCAATTTTATTCTATTAATGAATACTGGGAGATGATGCAAACAAGGTTGATTAAAATATATATTCACGCAGTTTTATTATATATAAAAAAAGTTTCAATCAAATTTATGGAAGAAGAAGAAAATATTTTAAAGTCCAGGAGACTACCAAAGACAACGAATAAGAATATAAGATAAAATTTTGAATTTCTAAAAATGTTTTGTTCCCTAACAGCTGCCTAAAAGTTCGTTTATGCACATACTCCCACAAATTATTGGATAACTAAAAATAACTTCGACTTGGGTGAAAATGCAATTCTAGAACTTTGAAAATTGAATATATTAATGTAAAATTCTTTGAGAACACATTGTAGCAAAAAGTTCCTGTGAAAAGAACATTGTAAAGTAATTAGATTATTGATGTTTTTGGGCCGTACTTCATGATACGTGAGCCACAAAGCGTGTCCACGAAGTCAATAATCTAGTTCTTAGCAAAAAAAAATAAAAGCAGTATAAAGTGCATAAAAGCTTGAAGCTTCTGTCCATAATATCTCTATTCAAAACTTGACAAAAGCTCCGACCTTCTATGCAGTTCATCAAGAATAAATTCAACGTTATCTTCTAGTGAAAATAGCCATTCTAAAATTAAAATCTTTTCACACAGTTTTTCGAGCAAATCTCTTCTCTATAGGTTTTAAATCTATGTTTCAAAATCTAAAGCGGTTTAAAGTCTTTACTAAAATCTCTCTTTTCAACGGTGGGCAGGGCTAGGTAATTTATTACTAACCTAGAAAGCTTGGAAACAATCCTAATATGTAAATAGTTTTTCCTGTAAGCTAACTTTTCTACATTATGGACACCGGACAGCCTAAAATCATTTACTCTACTATCTAGTGTGCCTTAATTTACTAGGGAAAATGAAAATTCTCTCTTTTCCTTATACAAAAGCAAATGGAACAAATTATAAGTTACCAGGGCATCATCTTGGATTTTCCTCTCCATAATTTTCGTAAATACCAAGTGAAAAGTATTTGAACCCTCGACAATACTAATTCCCTTCCTTTCACCATCATTGTCACGAGAAAAAGACATGAATAAAAAGTTATAAATAAGGTGGTAAATAAATACCCACATTTCCAACGCCTATCTTATGTTTGGAAT
Source organism: Taxus chinensis (assembly GCA_019776745.2). Lineage (NCBI taxonomy): Eukaryota > Viridiplantae > Streptophyta > Pinopsida > Cupressales > Taxaceae > Taxus > Taxus chinensis. The sequence goes on along the minus strand of CM034153.1, from coordinate 660,192,242 downwards.
AGTTCCTACCAAAATTGTTATTGTTAGATGTGATTGGCATTATTATCTTCATGTCGCTTGTATCATTCATGCGAGTGCAAGTTGTGTTTAAAGAATCAAAATAGAAAATGTGGGATATTCATAAGGTTGCTCGTTCGAAACCCAACCACAATGTTTGCCTCTTGGTTCTCTCCCTTTCAATTATAAGGTTGAGTAAATGTAGGATAGAAATAAATGTTGAAACAAACATCTTCGAATAAAACTTACAATTTTTGCCCCCAATTGGTAGGAGAGTGTTAAAACATGGATTGGGAGGTTATGAGCCCCCTCCACAATGGAACTGTATAAGTAGCGGAGTAGTTTAGAAACCAAACTTGCATGGTCGACATTTCCACAATCAGAGGAATAAAAAAATGATAGGGGAAACCTTTCTGAAACATTTATTTTGTTGAAGCCAAGAACATACAAACCAAACAATATTTTTGGAAATCGTATAAATTGGATGAAATGGGGGTGGAGCAAGTTACTCTCAACAATGGCATCCTTTATGATGTGAAAGTATCTAGAATACTTTTCAATTTAAGGGGAATTATATTGTTTGTGTTTTAATGTATTTTTGAGATAGGGACACTTGGACTAGATGTACAATCACAAGTCAGGTCGTTGCAATTGTTGAATTTGATATCCACAAAACAAAGGGCTGATCATGATGTATTATGACAGCTTTATAGGTCGTTATCTTATGTCATTCTCCATTATCTCATAGGTAATAATAGGTATCATTTGTAAGAGTTTACCTTGTGAATTTGTAGACAAGACTAAATATCCTTAACATTCCAGGTTCGTAACACCATATAAGCTCTACAGAAAAGAATTTGAGTTACCTACATATTTTGTCTTGGAGATGGCCTTTGTTTGTGGCTTCGTGAAACTTAGAATCCATATCTAATGTAATCTTTAAAAATGTAAGGGTCTCCTATCTTGGTCAACTTCTATTTTTTAGCCATTATTTATATCCCTATTGTTGGAGCCATTGTCATTGTCATAAATATTCCTCGCAACACCATTAATACTAACATATCACTGTTTTTTTAGTGATGAGGTCATTGTTTATTGACGAGGTCAAAAGTTGTACCACTTTTTGCTACACAAAAAGAATTACAAATCCATCTTGACTACTTCACCTAATACAACTATGAAAAAGTCATGTTGGCCGCTTCTAAACATTTGCCTATCTATAGTCATCAATTCTTAGAGCTCCACCACCATGACATTAATGTGGATGATTTACAAAATCTATTATTATTATTATTTATTATTGCAGTTGTATCCTCTCTAGCTACACAGTGTTAGATTATTTCAATTACAAATATTCAACAATATAAAATATCATTTCTAGACTTGATGGCACTGCATTAACCAAAAAAGATGCAAACATTTTACAATATTCTTAAATGCATGTGAATCCAAGTCAAAGGTGATCCTAAAAATGGCAAACATGTAGGAAATTTGTTATTTTATATCGTGGTATTGGCCGGGAATGTTTTACATTTTTCGGTAGTGTTTTTATCGATCAGACACATGAGGCCACCTAAACGGCCACATGGCATCTATATTTTAAAAAACATGCCAGAAAGTAGGTTTCGTAGACAGTACTAAAAGAATATTATGTGGACGACGTCGATTTATTTGATCGATGTCCCGAGCATGGATGCCCCCTTAGTTGAATTTTTGCTTGTAATTGTAATCTAGTGCTCAATTAAGTACAGTTTTCAATAAACAATAAAACGATTAAAAATATTTTAAAAGTATAAATATAAACAACCATAATATTGTGAACGAACAAAAATTTAAAATATAAAAACTATCCTCAAATACATATATAAATAGTAAAACATTATATTTTTATAAAATAAATACAAGCGGATGTTCGTTAGGAAAAAATGTTTTGCATAAATTTAAAAAATTATTGTAAATATTAATTAAATAATCAATTTTATTCTATTAATGAATATTGGGAGATGATGCAAACAAGGTTGATTAAAATATATATTCATGCAGTTTTATTATATATATATATAAAAGTTTCAATTGAATTTATGGAAGAAGAAGAAAATATTTTAAAGTCCATGAGACTACCAAAGACAACGAATAAGAATATAAGATAAAATTCATATAAGATAAAATTTTGAATTTCTAAAAATGTTTTGTTCCCTAACAGCTGCCTAAAAGTTCGTTTATGCACATACTCACACAACTTCTTGTATAACTAAAAATACTTCGACTTGGGTGAAAATGCAACTCTAGAATTTTGAAAATTGAATATATTAATGTAATATTCTCTGAGAACCCATTGTAGCAAAAAGTTCCCGAGAAAAGAACATTGTAAAGTAATTAGATTATCGATTTTTTTGGGCCATACTTCATGACTCGTGAGCCACAAAGCGTCTACAAAGTCAATAATCTAGTTCTTAGCAAAAAAACAAAAAGCAAAATCAAATTTATGGAAGAAGAAGAAAATGTTTTTAAGTCCATGAGACTACCAAAGACAGCGAATAAGAATATAAGATAAAATTTTGAATTTCTAAAAATGTTTTGTTCCCTAACAGCTGTCTAAAAGTTTGTTTATGCACATACTCCCAAAACTTCTTGGAAAACTTAAAATAACTTCGACTTGGGTGAAAATGCAATTCTAGAACTTTGAAAATTGAATATATTAATGTAAAATTATCTGAGAACACATTGTAGCAAAAAGTTCCTGAGAAAAGAACATTTTAAAGTAATTAGATTATCGATGTTTTTGGGCCATACTTCATGACCCGTGAGCCACAAAGCATGTCCACAAAGTCAATAATCTAGTTCTTAGCAAAAAACAACAAAAAGGAGTATAAAGTGCATAAAAGCTTGAAGCTTCTGTCCATAATATCTCTTTTCAAAACTTGACAAAAGCTCATAAACACTGCATGAAAAGTATTTGAACCCTCCACAATACGAATTCCATTCCTTTCACCATCGTTATCGCTCATGTCTTCCTTGTCTTCTTCCTCTTCACTAGTGCCTCCATAGCCTTCCTATGTAACTATATATTTTGCATATATTTACACACATTATCGTACCTTTGTTTTAATGCCATATGTGAGAATATTGTTTCCCCATACATTGTCAACCAAAGCATCTCGTTCGGCGCATAATTTGTTGGTTTCCCCTTGCGCTAACACCTTTAAGCGTAATAACGACTAACAATTTTGTTGTTTATTTTCTCGGATGCAGCAAAGGAATATTAAATATTATTTTCTCGGCATAATAAATGCTAACATCTTTCGGCGTAATAACAATTGGCAATTCCAAAAAGGTGCAAAAATGGATTTTATGAAAATAAAAAAAATATTGGCTATCAATGCATAGAGCTCGAGAAAATATGCACTTTTAGAGAAAACAACACCTGAAACGGAGCCACAAAATGAAAGTTATGGCACATGCAAGTTTTTGCTGCTACATCTTCCCAGACCCTTTCTAAAAATGGCAATGTTTTTTCTATACTTGCGATTTTTCCACCAAAAACAATAAAATGGAAAAAAAATGCCATAAAAGGAAAGAAACGTTGTGTTTGCTTGGTGGTAGTTTTCGCAAGTTTTTCCACGCTTTTTGCAAATTGCACCAAACCCACGTGTAAGGCAGAGAGAAATGAGTAATGTTTTTCATTATCTGTCTGCATTATGTATCACTTTCGTACGTATTTAGGGAGACTGGCATGAATGAAATGATACTTACACTTGTTACATCAAAATTACTTTCACGCAATTTACCAATGTATCTATCTACTCCCCCGCGCCCCACCGTTATGTCGTAGAAGCAATAATATTATCCTCTAATAATCCTATCCTCCCGCAAGTTCTGAGACCACTACACCCAAAATAGACGCGTGGACGGCTCAAATCAGTTTGGTTGACGATACAGAAAATGAAGCAGACGGTTTGGAGTGATGCACAATGGTACGGCGTGTCAGAGCCCCTCAGACTTTCTAACTTAGAACACGCCTTTCGGCGTAATAATAAGAATTACTGAAAAACATTAGTGTATACCCTTCGGTTAAGTAAGGAAAAGAAATACGTATAGCGGAAGCGAAGGAAGAATAATGATCGTTGGGCTATAAAAACTTGACTTTCGCAATGCAATTTCATGAGCAAGTTGGTGGGTTGATAGCCAACAGAGTTTGTTGTTTCTAAGTATTTATGCGGATCTATTTATGTTAATCACGCCCACATGCTCCATTGACATTACCAGGGCCTACAGCTCAAGGCCGGAAAATAAACCTATGCAATACTTAACAGAACAGATTTTTTAAAAAAATCCTCCATTTCCTTGCGATCCGAGCAGTGGGCAGAGCTCTTTTCCTTCTGTAGCATCTCGCTTCCAATGGGGGCGAGAGTGAAGGATCTGATTGGGCGTTTGACATTGCAGGAAAAAGTTCAGCAGCTGGTGAATACAGCGAGCAATGTTTCTAGGCTTGGAATTCCCAAATATGAATGGTGGTCTGAAGCCTTGCATGGAGTTTCCAATGTGGGTCCTGGGACTCGATTTGGGGGCACCATTCCTTTTCCTACAGTCATTCTCATTGTTGCTTCCTTCAATAGATGCGTGATGGCTCAGATCAGTTTGGTCTACGATACAGAAAATGAAGCGGACGGTTTGAAGTGATGCACGATGGTATGGCGTGTCAGAGCTCCTCGAGCTTTCTAACTTATGCCTTTCGGCATAATAATCATATAACTAGAGGCTAGCATGTTAGCATAACTAGAAGCTATGATGTTATCTTAGAATTGCAACAGAAATATGTGTATCTCTAAAAATTTATCGCAGGGGATATAAATCATTTTAAAATAACCTGTTCATCTGCTTGAAATTTTTGATTGGGAATTTTGCAAGTGGACGCTAATAATCAAACTAGGGATTGTAACCATTACATTGACTTGACTTGTAACTATTTTTAACTAGTTTTCTGCCATTGATTGACCGGCATCTTATGGAACATGGAATGGATGAAAATCCTTGATAAAAGGGACAATTATTTGCCATTGATGGATGGGTATCTTATGGAACATGGAGTGGATGAAAATCCATGATAAAAGGGAAATATCGTATTTCAGGATATGACCAACCCTCACAAAAGGTCTCTTTCCATTTAGTATTGTTCAACTTCAATGTCATTAGTATATTTGAGAGTATATAGAATCTTGCTAATCCACCTACATACCTCACAAGTTGGGGGGAGATCATTTGTGTGGGATTGAATACATACTAAATAAACCTTTTACATTGAATGGATTAGAATCGTGAATACTAAAAAACAAAGATATTAGAAAATAAAATCTTTATATAAAGATTTATCTTGAATTCTATCATGTATGTTTTTATCTTGACAATGGACCCTCTAAAACATCTTTTCAAAACTTTACACAATTTTTCCTATAAGCATGTTTCTTAGTAATTTTAGAAGCCTTAAATCTCTAAAAATACCTTATGCAAATGGTTGTGTTTCATTAAGTTACTTGGCTGGCTGCATCCACCATAATTTTATTGTTATCATATTTAAAGTCAAAATTTTATTGTCACAATCAAAATAAAAGTTAATTTCAAGGTTGAAAATTGATGATTAACAACTCACAAATATTACAGTTCACCATCAACAACCCCAATTCCATTATAGAATGCCTATAATGTCTTAGAGTATGGCTAAAAATAACATCATCAAGTTTTTATTAGAGATTTAAATGTTCCCATAACTGAAACTATGAAATATAAGGTACATAAAGAAATCAACCTTCATCAACTTAATACAAAGGAGTAAAAGATAGGCATTCCAAAATTGAGTAACATCAAATTAAATGAAAATTTTGTTAGATATCTTAAAAGCATTTGAACCCTCTTTAAAGATTGATGAAGGTAATTACCCTATTATAATATTGTAGCATCGATGAGCTTTGAGGTGGCTACGCTAAATTCTTTGTTGTTGATTTTGAGTTCATAGTTCTCTTTAACGATTGGTGAATGTAATTAGACTATTATAATATTAGAGCTTCAACGATTGAAAAGTGCACTTTTATTTATAAGAAAAGATATTAGTACACCATTTATCGTACAAAAAAATTGGGTGGAAGAGGTCACACACTAGAATGCCTGGAAAATTGAGTCAAGAAAGCCTCGAGAAAAAGTCATCTCGCATCACAAGGCGTCAAAAAATAAGCATTGCAATGACAATGTGCTTTTAAACCAAAAAATGGTGTCACAAAATAAAAGGCTCTAAAGAACAAGGACGCCCACAAAAATCTATGCTACAACAGTGAACATGGTGCTAGAAGGAGGAGGCAGTGAACTATCTGGCTTGTCCCCCAAACTACTGGTGGCAGAGGGATGGGCCATGTTAGGGATGGGATCCCACCCATTGTGTTGTTACTAATATTGTTCTTCTTCTTCAGTAGGTTGATCATGGTGGCTAGGATATATGGTTAGTTTGATACATGGGAATTTCCCCTGGAAGGGGGAACCCCACCCATGTTTCCATTATCATCAGTGTCATCAAGCTTCTTTAAAAAAATTCCACTATGGGTGGGAGAAGGATGTTGAGACCTAGAAGGAGAGCGAAAGTGTCGGGGAGAGGAGCTTCATCAACTTCTGGAGCAGCACCTATGAAATCCCTAGCCACATCCCTATAAGGGAGAACGATGGCATGGCGAGTCCAAAGAAACTTGATTAACAACGGATGGGTCATTATCCCAATGTGAGAGTAGGGATTGAAGGTGTTCCACCTCCAAATAGAATTTCTCCACTTGTACCTAGATCTAAATCATAACATTGGATATCACATAAACTTTAGTAGTCATGGGGAAATCACTCTCCATAGGAATGTTGTTAAAACAAGCAAAAAAATGTCGTTGTATATATGGAAGAGAATATAAACTCTAAACGTTTGCCAACAATTATTGTATGTTACAGGAAGCATGGTTGAATCCCCAATAGAACCATTTTCCAGGAGAAGAATTCAAGGATGAAAGGTTGAAAAGGGTGAAAATCCACTTCAAGGAAAATTGGGCATGTGGGAAAAATCAAAAGAGGTGTTTAATTGAATCTGGATACTAGCAAGTGGGGCACGTAAGGTTAAAAAGTCTCATATGTTTGAATTTTTCTCCTACAATGAGGCCCTAATATAGAAAGCACCATAGAAAGTGGGTTTTTTAGGCTCAATTTGTGCATTCTAGATGGTGTCAAACCTTTTAGCCCATGCCTCATCCCTGTATTTGAGATTCCATTAATGATTAAGAGATTTTCTCAAAACATGTTTCAGGGATAGAATGTGATAGCCAATATGTTATTTGTATTGATAGAAGGGGGTCACAGATGGCTAATGCTAATCTCACCACCAAGGAACACCAAAGGAACCCCTAATTTTATGAAGGCAAGTATTAGGTACATAATTCATGACTTTTGAAATAGATTTTACATCTTCCTCTTTGAGCTAGAATTTCACGTTTAGCATATCCCATGATAGCCAATTGTGTGAAGCTTTGCAAAAGATGTCACCAGTTACCATAATTCCCTTCTTCAAAATTCAAATACTTGTAATATAGGGAACCATGATGAATGGGACACTGTGGAAATTTAAAATGGGAGACCACTAAAGGGATAGAGAATTATTTGAGAGCTTGATCTAAAATCATCCCCTACCTAGATGAGGTTGGGTTTAAGAAATTACCAATAATTCCATATATTTTAGCCACAAAGGTGTCATACTTTAATTGGTGTCAATGACAACAAGAGCTTTGAAACCCTATAACTTTTCATGTTTGGAAACTTAGAGGATTCCTTTGGGTGATACAATTTCTGAGAATGATTTTCCCAGCTTCAGATCCTTCAAGGCATCGAATAATCCATTTGAAAATGAGAATATATCCTTATATCTTGATGTTGAGAAGTCCCAAACATCCATCTTATTTAGTTCTACAACAGATGTCCCAAGAAATTATTTGGAACTCTTTATGGCGTTAGCACATAAAAAGTCTTTGATAATTTTTTCAAGTTTGGCATAAGTTGCTTTAGAGGGATCTCAGCAAGAGGAATAATAAACATGAGTTGCAACCAAAACTTTGGAGCATATATGAAATTTCCCTACAAGAGAGAGGGGTTTGGTAACCCAATATACTATCTTTTTTCCACACGTTGGACAACATATGAACACAACTCAAAAGGAGAGGTTTTGAAAGTAAAGGGTATGCCAAGGAATTTAAATTGCACCATAGGTTGAATCCATTTCCATTGGAATCCTTCTAACCATAGAGGTTTGGGAGTGAGAGATTGTCTATAACATTGGGTTTTCTTCCACTATATGGTAGAACCAGAAGCAAGGAAAAATATATTCCAACATTATATAGCATTGGTAATAGAGGTTTCTTCCTTAATTAAGGTAATAAAGGAGTCATTTGCAAAGTGGTCATTTATGAGATATTGTTTAGATTGAGGGAGTTTAATTCCTGTAACCAAACCTTGAGAAAAGTAGCAAGTAAATAGTTGAATCCTTCCACTAAAAACATACAAATGGATAAGGGGCATCCTTGCCTGTATGGATTGAAAAGACCAAATCTAGAGGATTGACCTCCATTTATGGAAATGTAAGCTCCTACATATTGAAAAAACATATTAACATAGTGCACAAAGCAAGGTCCAAAACCGAGGGATTGGAGCAAAAAAATTATAAAATGTCATTCTATCATGCCATAAGATTTTTCAAAATCAATTTTTACGAAAGATCTTTTGGTAAAATACCCTAGCTCATTCTATGCCTTCCCAATTCACAATAAAATTGTCAAAGAATTTACCTGTGTTGGATAAACCCAGTATGTTCACTGTAGGAAATGAGGGGAAGGATATGCTTGAATATGTTAGCCAAATATTTGGATATGATTTTGTATGATACATTGAGAAGAGTAATGGGTCTCCAATCAGCAATTTGTTTAGGGTCACCAAGCTTTAAGAATGAGCTTTATATTGCTTTAACTAATAAGTTCCCCCAAGGTGTTAGAGGTCATGTCTTCAAGTATCCTTACTTTGTGGATGCTTTATCTCCAATTTTTAACCAATGTAGCCTTGCTCTGAGTTGGGCTCCTCAAGCAAAGTTTATAGGGGTTCCTCCAACTTAAGCTTGTGTTGTTAAGAGTTGCTTGCTTTTGATAGAGAGATGTTTTCAAAGGAGAGCTTGAGATCCTATGAAATCTATTGGAATTCATGGTATGAAGGTTCATAGCATCTATTTTTATAAATGGTTGCTTGTCTTCCGTAATCCTAAGAAAAGTTTGTGATGCTCTATTCCAATTTTAACCAATGTAGCCTTGCCAGTTGGGCTCCATCTTTATAGGATTCCTCCCTTAAGTCTTGTATTGAACCAATGTACTTGCTTTTGAAGAGAGATGTTAAAAGGAGAGCTATTGAGATCCTATGAAATCCTTGGAATTCAGGGTATGAAGTTCATGAGATATTTTTATAAATGGAAGCTTGTTTCCCATAAACCTTAGAAAAGTGGTGCATTCTTTAGATAATCATCCCACCATTCAATCCAATGGGTCCCTTGTGGGTATAGAAACCAGGTTCAAATCCTTGTGATATGTCCTAAAGTTCTCAATCATGCCTAAGGTGGAGGAAAGTTGAGATAAAATTGGGACTTTTTACTATTATGCAGGGTCATTCCAAGTAATGCAAAAGAAGATGGGTTGAACCTAGAAAGAAAGGTTTACCACAAAAATGATATGTTATTAGTGGAGGAAAGAGAGAAGAAAATATTTCTCAGCAAAAAGAGCATAGTCTAACCTCTTTACTATTATGTCTTGTCATTTCCAAAAATTAGACCAAGTGAACATGAAACATTAGAATCTTTCCTACGATAGTGATTTGGGTCATAAATACCAAGCTTGTGTCACATGTAGAACTAGGCTTCTCATTCTCCAACACATAATTGCATAGGGTGCCAATCCTCTTTAGCTTCATTAGATTCAACCATGTTGAAATATCTACATAGAATCTAGTGGGCATTTGGTACTGGGTCTATCGATCAACACCAAAAAGAGATCACTCAACTACATCATTAGAAGTGCATACAAGTTTTCCAACCCAATGATACACCTGTAAAATTCAAAGAGGGTCCATATCACATGGTGGGTGGATTTAGAGTCCCATGAAATTATGTTATGGGAAAACTCAGGCATGATCAACGTGATGACACCTTCACGACTTGGCTCATGATTAGAAATCTGGTGAATAGCTCATGGCCAAATAGTGTGCGTAAAAGATTAAAGAAGAAACCCAAATATTTTAACTTCCTGCATGCACAGAACTTTCATATTGCATAAGTGTGGACAATTATCCTTGACCAGATACCAATGGATCGGTTCAGTAAGGCCACAAAAATTCCAAGAGTACACCATCATTGTGAGACATCAAGGTGCATGAATCCCTTATCATTAATATTTTCAAGGGAAACAAACTTATTGCTATTGCTACATTTCCGTTGGGAAAGAGGCACATAGTCTAGAAGTTGGAATGAATGACGCTTTTATTGGGAAAATTCTCCATCTTTTGAGGGGGAAGGGCTTCGATAATGGTGAAGAACTGATTGCACTCAAGCAAGACAACATTTTCAGCTAGATTACTCACCCCAGAATGGGTTTATGATACTTGAACAATGGAGGTAAAGGGCATAATGGACGATGTAGCCAGTAGGATGCACGAGAGAAGTGGTGGAGATGTAGTTATGGGTGGTGGAGCTTGTTGGCACCGGAGGGACTAGCTTCCAAAGTACCCATTAGATGATAGACAGTTGGCATGGGGCAAGCAGAACCATAGGACACGTTTTTTTATTCGTGATTGTGGTCCATCCAACTGAGGTTGTTCAAGGAGGCTTAGTTTCCATCTCATTTTTCTGGTGAGGGTTAGCGTGTGGTAACCATCAAAGGGAATTCTGGAATCATATGGTTTGAGGCCTATCACAGAAAGCATATATTTATAAGGTTAATGTAAAGCACCCGCTGAGAAAATAGAGTGCTTCCAATCTGGGTATTAATGGTTCCTTAAGGTCTTTGGTCAAATCAATTTCAACGCAAATGTTTTCTTGAGGATGGGATGCATTGAATTTGGGTTGTTTGAGGCAAATGAAATTCCCTAAGGGTTTGATGAGTTGCTCGAGAAAATCCCCAAAGGGGGAGAGGAATACCGGGAAACTCGACCCAGACTGGGATTTTGAGTTTAGCTTGGTCCAAGACTTGGAAATCTTGTGTCCAGTGGCAAAACACAACCAAAGTGTTACAGATAAATCACACCCATGATTAATAATGGATTTACAATGGTTGACGTTATTGAAACAAAAAAAAAAGAATCCCTTGGTTAGGTTTTGAAACCCCTCAAGCTTGACACCATGGCCCTGTCAGTGATTATGAACACATTATTTAAGAAGGTTCTCTAGGGGGGATTCAACTAACAAAATTACCAAGGGTAAAAGATTAAAGCCGATGACAAGCTTTATCAAATTCTGGTAATTCATGAACAACATCAAACAAATGGATTTCTCGGGTCAGAACCAATACCTCATGGAAAATCTTCAGGACAAACTTCCTTGCCCTCTTTGGTTTCATGATTGTCTAGAGCTTTGTTGGAAATACCTACATCAAATGATGCAAGAGTTGAAGTGGTGCCCATTAATAAAGGATTCTATGCCACCCAAAGGGTATAAGGGATGATTAAATCATCACAATAAATGCGTAGAGTAGTCGAATCATACCTTAATTGAATGGATTGACAATGTGATAGCAAGGCCATATAGAGCAACATGTAGAGTTACAACTAAACCCTAATCTTGTAATCTATTTTTCCTTAAATTTCTTGATGTGGGATCACTTCAAAGACGTTTGAGGAGGCTAGGTTGAATTCTTTGTTGTTGACTTTGAGTTCATAGGTCTCTTGTTAGCCTGATCAAAGTTCTCTAAATGGGAGGTATGGTCCCTTGTTGAATGTGCCTACAAATTGATCGGCATAAGAGACTTGACCATAAGATGTGTTGATAGAGGACAATTTTTGACCCATCCAAATGGCAGATGTGGTGCGTATTGGTGACAAACATGGCAGTTAACATTGCGTAGGTGGTAAACAATGTGTATGTAGATTATCTTGTACTCTATATTCTCTTTCAAAGAGTATTGGCTTTACTCAAAGAAAGTGAATCCAAAAAAAAGAAAGGTTTTGTAAATGTTTGGTGGACTCTTGCAAGCGTGTGTTCTTCTAGATTTTGGAACTTCTTACAAGAAAAATCTTTGAAAATAGCTTCTAAATTTTTTCCAGATTGGTTTCTAAATGTTTCATACACTCTCACAAAATGCCAAACCTCGTCGATATTTCTTGACTTTTAAAAACTCCTTTACAATTGTGTTTGAAAATTTGCTGATTTTTTTGCATATAATCATATAAAAAATTTAAGCAAATATTCTAAAATTTGGTACTCCTAGAATTTCTTAACTTTTGTCCAATTTTGTAAATTTCATAATTTCATAAGTTTTCTTTGGCAATCTGCTAAAAGGATAATCAAAACTCATACATTTTGTGAATGACATCCCGATTTCTAAACTCAATGCATTTTGTTTGAGCTATTTGCCAATCCTCTATACATAATTCTCTAAAACCTTAAGCAACTTGCTATATATTTTTTCAAAGTTCATGAAATCCCTCAACTTTGTCCATATTTCTTTACTTTCAAAATATCCTCAGAGACTTGCAAGAATATTCTCCAAATCTCATGATGTGTTTTAAAACTTCTTCAAGGTTGTTGAACTCACAAAAGTTTTCTTCTTAAATTTGCTCTTTTTTTGTACATTATACTTGAAAAATATTGGATTAGAAAAGTTACAAAAGTTTGAAAATAACTTGGAGAATGATCTCTAAATGTTTTCAAGGCTTCCAAAATTTCCAACTCGATGGAGATTTCCAAACGTACAAAACTCATTAAAATCATTGTGAGAAATGTAGATGTAATAATAATATAAACTCGGGAAAATTTGTTAATCTAAATATGCAAATCACAACATTATAAGAAAATGCTAGTTTGTTTTTGCAACGAGGGGACCTTCGTCGGTTAGATCCCTAGCCTCTTCAAGGTTGATAAAATAAATGTAAAACATGCAATGAAAAATGAAACAATATGCTTGTTCGAGGGGGTGATGGGACCAAACTGTGGCACAGGGTCTGTTGATGGTGGATTGTTGAGTGTTTATGATAGCTGATTGATTGGATGTTGTCTTCGGTCATATCTCAGCCACATGTATGATCAATAAGAAATTGCAAAGTAGTTGCAAGCTAGTCATAATTGTGATTTGAAAACAATTTTGAAAATTTGAAATTGGATTGTGTAGCAAGATTTGATTATCCAAGATGGAATTATTTATCCTTCAACAAAATCCTGCAAGCAAATCATACCCAAGAAATATCTCCAAATATACCAACAATCCAATGGGGGTGAAGGGAGGGGGTGAGTGTGATTTATTTAGATTTAGGGTGCATAGAGGATTGAGATGGATGTGGGTGCAATGTGCATACCGAGTTGAGATAATAAAGGTACATTGTTCATTGGAGATGGAAATGGGTAGATCAAATGTATAGAGGGATGTGACATCATTGAATATGAGTGGGTGAGGATAAATGAGTGAGTGAAATGTCTTAAATCAACCTTAATTTATATTTTTTAGGTGTTTTGAGAGATTATTTGATATTTAAGAATTATTGTGTTTTATATTTTTTTAATTTTTAGCTTAGGAGACCTTATGCACAAGGTGCATTTTTTATGTCTACATTTTCCCCCTTTTCGGGTTGTGTGTTACAACAAACTAGATACAACACAAAAACTTTGGATGAGATGGGCTTCGTCCAACCTTATGAAAATTGTTGTCACACATATGGGCTTAGATAATTGACTGGATAGACAGGAACCTAGAAATGCTATCAACAGATCACTTTAGTTGGAGTCTATGAAGGGATTGATAGGTTAATTTTGTAAGGTAGAGACTATTCGGTCGAATGACTAAGATAGATGAGGATAAGTGTCATAAGACAAACAAGAAGGGATTTTGTGTGGTATTCCCCCTTAAGTGACACTTTTTTAGCTGCGGGATGCCCCAACATAACATGGGATGAAAAGTGGCAATTAATAACTGAAATAAGATGACCTTAGTAAGAAAAATATTATGGAAGCGAGGGAAGTGTTTCCCCTACCAAGTGCAGGTAGAAAAATGATAAGTGATAAGTGTTAGAGTAGATACAAGTAAGAAAGTGTGAGATTGGTGTTGCCCCAACCCAAAAGTGATGAGTGAACATGATTTCAAGTTAACATGGATGAGAAGTGATGGTTATGAAAATTTGTACAAAAGACAATGAATTCTCATGGATGTTTAGTCTAGACAAGATAGAATGCAAGTGTGCAAGAAACATGGATGCAATGATTGACACGAAGTGATAATGTAGTGGATGATGTTGACATGGTCAAAAACAATATTGGTGGTGAAAATTTGATGAGATGGAAGGCACGTAGCATGGGATAATCAATGGACTAAAACAAGAGTGTGAACAAGGTATAAAACATCGCGTGGAAACATATTAGCCCTTTGTCTCATTGAGATTCAATGTAGGCACATGAGATTTAATTGTTGTTGGAAGTGAAGGCTGATAAGAACAATAAGCACACAATGAGCCAATGTGTTGGAGTGATTGGAACAATTTATTGATGGATGATGGAATGCAAAGGAAATTGTAATCCAGACATTTCTCCATTATCAACCAAACATCTATAGCCCCAACGAATATACATTTGATTCTAATTACAAAAATGCTCTACTACTAGCCTTGTGTCCATAGCCCTGGTAGATATACCGGAAAGACCCCTTAGAGAAAATCTTGATATTGGTTTTTTTTTTTTTTGATTTTGATTTTTTAATTTTTTTTACAAGATATCCAACTCTCTCATTTGTTAAAAGGAGTTAAGAACCACAAGTTGTTTGATGGATAAATTGGAAGTGATTATGGAGATGACATTGGCTAACGTCAATGGATAATTCTTGAGGGCCTTCACGACAACATTTTAAGTGTGTAATAGTGTATGGATATCTATGAGGAAAATGATTCTTAAATTCACCACGTAATGAGAGACAAAGTTCAAACAACTACAATAGATATTATGAACTATCAAAAAGTGACAACAAGTTGATCAAGATTTCACCAGAAGCTATGAATCAAACCATGACATGAAATGTGAATGAATTGTAATTGAACAATGCAGTGGTGAATGGAGAATTGGAGTTAAATATTAATGAATTAAGCTAGAGTGACGGAAGAACATCTATGTGCACATGTTTTTTATTACAATTTTTTTTAGATATACAATTTTTTTGAATTTTGAAATATTTTTAGCTATATTTTTGGATATTGTGTTTATGTCTATGAGGATGGCATGAGATGTGCCGATAATTGGGGTGCGTTTCAAATCTAAGTTGAATAAAGGGAAACAAAATGTATGAAACATAAAGAGCAAGATAGTGATGAAAAGTGAAATTTCCCCTAGTCTTAAGAGGGACCAAACAAATGAGATACATGATGTATTGAAGAATTCATAAAAGGACGTGGAGAATAAGATTATGTGTGATGACGTAGAACAATATTGTAATAATAATGTGCAATAGAATCCATAAGATGGTAATGAGTGGAGTATGTGAATGTTTAAATGGGTCAATTAAGATAGATGTTGAGTGTTGTGGATGTGAGATAGTGTCGAGCAAAACATGAATTGAGAACATATTCTTGGTAGGAGCTAAAGTGAGATAAAGCGGTGTGCAAGGGATGGCATAAAGTAGGTGAGGGTTGGTGAATAATTTTATGATCAAATGAAGCATGATAACAAGTGATGCAGTATTGTGAGGAAAATAGATGATAAGATGGATGATGATGTCAAGTACACAAGAGGTTGTAAACAAGGGTGAATGATATAAAAGTGTAAGTGAATCATGGGGAGAATACATGAGAAATGGTTTCATTAGGCTAGTGATGATGTTAGGTGGATCTGTGTGAGACAATAAATCCATATTCGAAGGAAGCATGAGAGATAGTGATGTGAGCATGCAAGGAGTTTGTGTAATGAGAGAATGAATGTGTGGAAGAGAATGAGGGATGTGGAATATGGTGTTGAATGGATGAGAGTTTTCTAGTGAATCCAAATGATATGAGAGTGGGGGAGCAAGTGACAGTGAATGGTTGGGAATGTAGATGAGAGGAATGTGAATAATAACAATAGATGATATATGATGCAATGGTAAGAAGGGTTCCTAAATGAGAAATGTTGGGGGTAAGAAGATACATGTGGAAGAAGATAATGTGGGATGTAACACAAGTAGTTGTGTAGAAATGGATGGGGAGAATGATGTGGGTCAAGGAAGTGTGAAAAAGACAAGAGGTTGTATAAAACCAAAGCGAGTGATAAAATACAGGACGTGGAAGAAAAAATAGGATTACACGATGGTGGAGATGATAAGAACGAGGATAAGGACTCCTAAGGGGATGAAAACAAGGTGAAAATGAAAATTTAGGGATGGTGGGAGATAAAGAATCGAATGAGAGAGAAACGATGTATGGAGAAGAAGTGGGAGCAATAGAAACATATGAAATTAGTGGATTGGAATTAGAAGGTGGAGAATGACTAGAAGAAAGAGGTACGATAATGATATCACTAATGTCAAGGAGGTCTTGTATGATGTTGCAAAGTTGGGGAACGAATTAGTGTAATGGTCATCAATACGATGACAGACACACAAAACATGTGAGGTGTTTCATAATGGTGGGGGTGACATGGGTAGGAGGATGATTAACATGGCATTGAGCAACTTTTGGAGGATATAATAAAGTGATTTAGTAAATGAAGTGAATTTGTGAGTGGATTATATGAAGGTAAGCCTTAGGAGGAAAAGAAGGATGCAAGGGTGTGGGTGGGAGAGGTGAGGAGGTTCCTATTATACAACATAGTGAAGATGCACGTGTGGTGGTGGAATATATGAGGGAGGAGCCAAACTTTGTGCCAAGGAAATAGGATGCCCAATATGGACATCCTTGAGGTGTTGAGCCTTGTGCACAACCTAATTGAAAGTGTGTCATGGGTGAATTCACAAGTTTCATGAGATGTGGAGACAATTTTTTAAAAGGACTCAATGAGCTTCAATTGTACAAGTTAAAAGGGAGGTATTGGATGAGTGTGCACCAAAGTTTGAAAAAGGTGATAATAGACTCGTCATGAGATTTCTAAAGCATGTAAAGGTTAACCAATGCCACCTTGGGCACAATGTGAATGGAGAAGTATGCTAGGAATGCATTAAAAATTATGTGAAAGAATGAATGTTATGTTCTAAGAGGTGTGAGTATTAGTCAAGAGATTTTCTAGTGAGTGAAAATGGGAAGGTGCATATAAGGAGTGGATCGTCATGTTGAAGGAGGTGACATACAAAGTGAAAGAGGTGTAAGTGATGTTGGGGGTACTTACTGCCAGTAAATTTTACAAATGTGGGAATTTTGAAGTGTGGCAAATATGGGTGGTGTGGCACTAGAGGGTGAATAGATTCATTGAAAACTTGGTGATAGGTTGGCGTAGGTAGGGATCCCCCCCAAGTGTTGGGATTCAAGCTTGGCAATACAAGAAATGAGGTGTTGGTGGAGCATGTCTGTAAGGAATAATTACATCATGGTCGATTGTAAATGAGTAGTTATTTACACACTTAAAGGATAGTTTGTTGCATACTTTAATATTACAATATTTATATTTGTATTATATTGGGAATAGTAATTCCCTTGTATTTTTATGTGCAAGTGGGTTTGTTAGACCCTTATAAAAATATTGTTATGTTTGTTATTGATTATACAATAGCTATAAGTATTACAGTCTCTTCTTGCAATTGTAAAGGGTGATTTTATATTAATAAAATACAAGGTTTTCCTTATTCATGGTTAACATTTGGTATTATATTAGGGAAACTTTGTTCTTGTGAGAGGTAGAAGAAAGTTATATGTGTTTTTTAAAGAGTTCTAGTGAGATTTTGAGCATCAATGTGATCTAGATTTCCACCAACCTCCCTATAGTACCAACCCATACTTTTTCACCTCTTGGTTTCTGCACAATATTGGTAGCAACAATATCATAGTTTACAACAAAAGTTGCATGTTGTAGTATAATTTGAGGAAGAAATTGTTTTGATTGAGGAAATATTCTTGTTCATGTTTATGTTTTTTAAATCTGAATTTGGGCAAGGAGGATCCATTAAGGCATTGCCTCCTATCCCATATATGAAGTTAAAAACTTGTTAAACTCGAAGCCAATTTTGGTAGGCCTCCAAATTTGGAGTCCCTTCCATTAGAGGGTCAATCTCTTTTGGTAAGCTACTTTGTTAGACCACCAAACTATGTTCTTCACACAACTAAGTTGTTTTGACTCATACAAATCTCTTTTGTGAACTACATAATCCGACGTGTTGGATTCTTAGCTCCTTACTTGTGGATCGAGCTCCAAAGCAAGTTAACTTCCTTGGCGAGTTGGTCAAACATATAGATCTGTGTTGGTATAAGCCTTGATGCTATTTATTGCACTAAAACGACACTGGACTAAGGTCGTTGGTAGTAAATAGGAGGGGTAGTACTGGTAACACATTTTTTATAAACAAAACTAGTGGAATAAAGCTCCAGAGGAAGAGTTCTTTGTTTTCTAAAAAACTAAACAACCTTGCACCCAAGGAAAATCACCCAAATGAACTGCCAATGACACAAAACTGATAAAATATTTAAATGACAGTAAGATAAGGTCTTAAAATAGCAAAACACTTTGCAAACCCTTAAAAGGTGAAAATATTTTTATCTGGCACCTATCACCCTTTCAAACTACTAATTTGGTGCCAAGGTAGAAGCTTCATTTTTTGCAAAGTTATTCTTTAACTACAAAACCTATCATTTCATTACTTGAGTAGCTACATCGCTTATGTGGAAAAGGCATTTTGTGCAAGGCAATGGACTAGAAGAGGTTATGGGATCAAAACCCTCCAACCCCTCCCATAACCATATATTTTGGTTAAAAATTATTAGTGCTCTCTCCATATTATTAGAGGCCCACTAAATTCAAAAGACCCTATAAACCACTTAGAACCCTGCTATCTACTTTTAGTGGAAAAATCCTACTTAGAGTGAAAACACTATTTTTTTGTTGCAAAAATTGAACATTTCTAAAATATTTTGTAAGCAAAAAGAGGCCAAAGAGCCCAAAATGCAAATATTTTATTTTTTTTTGGGAAGGGGAGAATTTTAGTTTTTGTATTTTATATTTGACTAATGTTATATAGAGAATGGACCCTATTTGAAGTGATTAGTCACCCTTCCTTCTCCTATAATATCCATTCTAGTTGCAAATGCTCCTAATTTTTGTGCCTAATTCTCAACTTCTGAGAGGAGACAAATGTGTTGCAAGGAAGACTAAAATAAAAACTCAGTTGGAATTTGAAGACATATGGCTTGTTGTTGAAGGCTCTTTCATTAGATAAGAGGCAAATGTTGCCACACAACATTGATTTGATAGAGCCAATCATAAGGAAAAATTGATAATATTTTTTGCAATTTCATATGATGTACAACCACACAATTGGGATGCCATAATGGATAAAGAAATGTGGGATAAACTAAGTAATTTCTATGAGGAAAAGAATAGGAATACCATCATCCACCTAAAGAGTCAAATACATTGTCTTAAA
Source organism: Taxus chinensis (assembly GCA_019776745.2). Classification (NCBI taxonomy): domain Eukaryota; kingdom Viridiplantae; phylum Streptophyta; class Pinopsida; order Cupressales; family Taxaceae; genus Taxus; species Taxus chinensis. Next base: position 660,172,419 of record CM034153.1, on the reverse strand, counting down.
TTAAAAAGTGGTGAGAAATTTGAGGCCTTTTTACGACATATTGTGACTTTGAGGGAATCACTCCAAGCATTAGAAGTGGATGTGACAGATGACTTTCTTGTACCCATCATCTTGAGAGTAATTCCCCCCTTATACAAAATCTTTGTGACTGCTTTGAACGTCACAGTACAAACATCAAACTTTGAGAAGTTGGTAAAAATGTTGCAACAGGAAATGTTTGTGCACCCGACAAAAAAAGAAGAGGAACATGTTCTTACTTCACACCAAAAATGGAAGTAACAAATGAAATAATCTTAGCAACCCTATAAGAATAGTAGTCATTATAATCAATAGGGGAACACACAACAAAAGCAATGTCTAATTTTTGGTTTTAAAAAGACACAAATTGAAAGATTATTGGTACAATTCATTCCAATAGAGATCATCAAGTGGAAAGAATTCAAATAACAAACAATTGTCTTAGGGACAGAAAAACAAGAAATAAGGGTAAAACAAGGGGAATTGGAAGGATAATCCCCAACAACAAAGTAATATTGTTGAACATCAAGATCACTTTGATGATGGAGAATTCATTTATGTTGCTCAGTCACATGAAGATTTCACTTCACATGGCTATCTGGTATATTGACTCGGTTACAACTCGACACATAAATAAACATAATGATTAGCTCTTTACTTTTATGGTATGCCCACCAAAAACCATGTTTCATTATATGATGATATCTCCTACTGTGTTTAAGGTATTGGTATCATTTCTTTACCTCTTGGAATACATACTTGTATAATCATATATTTTATATATGTCCCTGGTTTGACAAACAATCTACTATCATTCAGTTAACTATTAGAACACAATCTGAAGATTGATTTTGATTATAAAGATGGTAGAAATATGTGCCTGATTTGAGACAAATCCAGAACTCCAAAGTTATTTTAAGAGCTTCTAATGTGGTATGAATGTTCTAGCTTGTTTTATTTAGAGAGAGAATCAAGATATTATGGAAAAGGACACAACCTCAACAAAATTGTTACATATAAGACTTAGACACATAAGTTTTGGATATCTCAAAACACTCCATCGATGTGGTAAGGTGAGGGGATTGTTAACTCTCAAAAAGGACTCAAAAAAGTGTCAACATTGTTTGACAAGAAAACAACATAGAGCATAATTTCAAAAAAGTATATTTCGACCCCTAACAAACTTGACCTGGTGCATACCAATATATGTGGACCCATGAGACCTATTTATGCTAGGTTTCAATATTTCATCCTCTGTGTTGATGATTTCTCATGAATATTGAGGGGGAATACACCAATAATGAGTTCAATTTATTCTTATAAACTCGTGGAATTTGTCATCAAATGGATCCTCCACATGTGCCACAACAAAATGGTGTTGTTGAATAGAGAAATTGTACTATCATAGAAATGGTGTGATGTATGATTGATGATTCAAGCTTAACAAAGACATATTGGGATGAAGTACCCAAAATGACAATATATATTCTAAATAGATTTCCCATTGTAGCTCTTAATGGGGTAACAACATAGGAAGCATGGTCGGGGAGAAATCCATCAATTTCATATCTCAAATTTTTTGGATGTAAAACAACTATGTACATTCCCAAGAAGAAGATAACTAAATATGAAAGTATAAATTTATATCTTCTTAGAGTATAGTGAAGAGGCACTCGCTTATAGACTGATGGATCAAAAAACCCGAAAGGTCTACAATAGCAGGGATGTTGATTTTTTTAGAAGAAAGAAGAAGAGGCTCCTTCCACAAGCTCACCTAATGAATGTATTAGTCTTATTGTGAAACCGTAAGATGGTTTTCCCTCTGATGAAGAAAGTGATAATGGGGATAATTTAGTAGATCCACCACCCATTTTAATATCTCTGCGCATTCCTAAATGATATACTAATGTGATATGAGATGATAGATTGGATGGCATCCCAAACACATCCACCACTAGACTAAGAATAGGCAACATAGCTCAAAATAAGGTAATTTTGGCCTTAATGAGTATATTTGTTGAATCTATTGAACTCTCTACAGTTGAGGAATCCCTAAAATCAAAACCTTGGAAAATTTCCATGGATATGGAATATTAGTCTCAGATGAAAAATAACACATTGCATCTTGTTGACCTTCCACGAGGGAAGAATCCCATTAGATGTATATGAATGTTCAAAATTAAGTACAAAGTAGATGGATATATTGAAAAACACAAGGTAAGGATGGTAACAAAGGGGTATGCCCTCAAAAATAAGGCATTAAGTATGAAGAGATCACAATGATTTTTTCTCTAGTTACATAATTTGATTGGAAAGTTCACCAAATGGACCTAAAAATTATCTTTGTTAATAGATATTTATAGAAATAAATATAAATGATTCAACCCGAAGGTTTTTTCATACATGGAAAAGAATAAAATTTATTGAGACTCATCAAATAATTGTATGGTCTCAAACAAGCCCCATGGGCATGGTATATAAAATTTTATGAGCATCCCATTAATAAAGGATTCTAGAGGAATCCTTATGATCCCAATATCTACCTCAAAAATCAAGGGGGGAGATTGTAATTGTTGATGTCAATGTCGATGATCTATTTGTCACTGATAGTTTAGTGAAGAAGATCGATGCAATGAAGAAAGATCTTAATCGATCGTTTGGCATGACAGATCTTGGGATATTTCACTACTAACCTGGACTAAAAGTACATAAAATTTAATGAAATTACTTATATCTAAATATCAATAACAATATAACATTAAATAACACCAAAAGATAGAGATGATCTATTTGTCACTGATAGTTTAGTGAAGAAGATCGATGCAACGAAGAAAGATCTTAATCAATCATTTGGCATGACAGATCTTGGGATATTTCACTACTAACCTGGACTAAAAGTATGGAAAATTTAATAAAATTACTTAGATCTAAATATCAGTAACAATATAACATTAAATAGCACTAAAAGATAGATAAATGATCACAATATGTAAGTATAATGACTTATCCACTTCTGTTAGAAAATGTGGGGGATAAATAATATCACAAAGTATAGATCCACCATATTAAATTGCCAAATATTATATTTTATAAATGTATAATAATTTATAATGAATTAACTCATAAATTTAGTTATAGATATCAGAATATATATTGCAGTCAATAACAACGAAAGTAAATGAACACAACATAACAAAAAACACAAAATTTAAGTGGGAAAATCTTTCAGTAAAAAAACCCATTGAAAAATTGCTTATCTTTATTGAGAATATGTATTTCACCCAACACTCCCACTATTTCCTTGACTCTACAATAGTTACACCTTCAAAGAGGAATTATAAGTTTTCATATACATTCTCTCATGTGTAGAGATTAAACTTCACAAAATTTGTATCATGTACCATCGATCTGCTCACATATATAGCTCACATTATTTACATTCATATGTCACACCTTTTGTGTGTTTTGTTTCACCAATCAAAAATATATCACCTTAATTTATATCAAGGTGAGTGGCTCGTTTGGGTCACTCTTATAATTTAAATTTAAGTAATGTCGATGCAATATGTGGATCCGCCATGCTTATGTTTTAATCATAAGTTGTTTCTATGACTGCTAGTCTTTGGCAAGTTTTTATTAAGTCAATTTCCCGCTTAATATTATAAACCCAACCCTCTCCCTTAAAGTTAAGTAGGGAAACATGTAAAATTGCCTTTTTATACAAAAGGACTTACAATCCATAAATCATCACATGAAGATTTAGGCTAGCATGCAAATATATAAAGCTTGTTCCAAATAACACATACAAATTCACCTTTTTGCACAAAAGGAATTACAATCCATAAATCATCTAAGTGATTTAGGCTAACATGTAATAAAACATTTGTTTTGCAAATTTTATAACTCCGTGGTACACTATTTTAATGTTCTACGGGTTACGTAACTCTGTAGTACACTACTGTAGTATCTCGCGGACTTAAACAAGTCAAGCACCAATACAAGTTTTCTGCGGGTTTTAGAATAATCGTGGTACACTACTTTAGTGTTTTTCAGATTTCAAGAAGTTGTGACACAATGCAAGTGTTCCGCGGTTTTTATAAAAAAAATGCAGTACATAGGAACAACAAGAAATCTCAAGAAAAAGTGATTACATATGAAGTCTTACATAAGATTATGGAGTCTTTTACAAAACAAGAATCTTTCATATCTAATGCTTTGCTGGGTATTATAAGTAAACTCACATAAATTGATAATTTACTTAAAATAAATGGTAATAGTATAGGGTGTTTACAATTGGCACAATCAGGCCATTAAGAGTTGGCATCGCAAAAAACATGTAAAACATGTTCATTTCTTCGTATGTCCCCCTCAAGGGAAACTCTAAAAGGCCAGGTGAAGATTAAGGTCATTCACATGATCATTTGAACAAAATTCTAAAATGCCCAACATACACAATTTGCATAACTTTGTAGCACACAATGGCTTTGTAAAAATATTTGCAACCTGATCTTCAGTAGAACAAAACTTGAGTTCTATGTCTTCATTTTGAAATTTCTTCCAAAATAAGTGCATGTGAATTTCAATATGATTAGTTCTTTGATGTTGACCTAGATTGTTTGCAAGAGTAATGCAACTTTGGCTATCACATAGAAGAAGAGTATTTCCTTTTAATTCCCATATGAAGTTCATCCAACAGTCTTTTCAGTCACATAGCTTTAGTTTCTACTTCCATAGAACTTTTATACTCTACTTCAATATTGTTGGTTGCTTATTACCAATCCAAGTTATTGCACATACACCCAACCTAAAAACATATCTAGAAGTATATTTCTATCCATAATATCACCAACATGGTCATGATCACAATTACCAAATATAATTACATCATCACAAGAAGAATAATACAAACCATAATTGATTGTACCTTTGATATACCTTAGAATCCTTTTTTTCATTTTCCAATTATCCTCATAAGGATCCTGCATGAATATAGAAACAATTCCAACTACATAGGATATATCAGGACTAGTGATAGTCAAATAAATCAAAATACCAACAATTTTTCTATATAAAGTAGGATTAAATTTATCACAAACAAGTTTTAGATTTAATTTAACTCCAACTTTCATAGGAATAGAGACATGCTTAAAATCAATCATGTTAAATATTTTAAAAAGGTTATAAGCATACCGTGTTTGAGATGCAATAATAGATTTGTGATTTTGACAAATAATCATGCCTAAGAAATGATTTAGCAGTCCTATATCAATTATTTAAAAATAGCTTCTCTTTGATTCTAAGAATTAGATTCTTATCACCACTAGCAATCAATAGATCATCGACATATAAGACAATAATAATAATATGATTGTTTTCAGATTTTATAAACAAATCAATGTCAGTAGAATAATTTTTGAAATCAAGATCTTGAAAGAAACTATTTATCTTAGCATACCAAGCTCTATGAGCTTGTTTAAGACCATAAAAAGATTTTTTAAGTTTACACACATATAATTCATTACCAAGTTCTTCAAATCCTCTATGCTAATGAATGTAAATTTCTTCTTTCAAATATCCATTTAAAAAGCATTTTTCACATCTATTTGGTGAATCTCCCATCCATGTTGAACAACTAGAGCTAGAATAATTCTAACAATGCTCACTTTGGTAATAAGACGAAAGGTTTCAACATAATCTAAACCAGGTTTCTGAGTAACCCTTTAGTAACTATTGGGCTGAATAAATTTCCTAAGTGTTAAGGGGCGTACAAATGGGGTGCATAGGAACGCGTAAGTGTCAGTTGAGAAGGGCACGCCCAGGAAGACAAGTTTGGGACTTACCTGATTTCACATGCCATGGGCTAAAAATAGGGAAAACAGATGGAGTGTAGATCACACAAATATAATAGTATGAAGACCTCACAGTGAAATAAGCACTATTTTGGGAATAAAGTGGAAGAGCAAAGGTCATGCATAGTTTGTGTTAATAATAGGATTAAGATAGAGTTTAATTATAGATTAATCTATTATTAGCCTTCTTGTAAAAGCATGCAGCTATTAGCACATGGCTATTTTGAGCATGCACGTCTATTTTGAGATGCATGGGTGGTGAAGGGTAAGTCCCCACCCTTATATATACTTGATGTACTGCATTGTTTTGAAATCTCGAGTTGTATTAGAGTTATGATGGCTGGATGTACCTGCACGCATGACTCCAATACATTATTATGTATTTAGCTTATGTTATGTAATATTTCTAATTATTAATGGAGTATAGTGGATGGATTATGGTAGTTGATGTATCTGATCGATTAATATGATCTTAGTTTTGGTTTAATTCATTATGCTCTATGGTTGTGATTAGATTCATGTTACGTTTTATACTTAGTTACTTGATCTGTTAATGGTGGATATGAATATGCAATCTAACATCTTGACAAGAAAGTAAAAAAGAGGGACTTGATACTTTCACAAACTTTGGGTGAGCGTTCAGATCTATCTGGATGAAGTGTCAGTGCGCCTAGGAAATTGAGTGGGAAAACAAGACTACATTTTTGTTTCGTTATTAGGACCTCTTTTCAAATTGTCTTTCATGATGTTGCATGATGATAGCGTATTGGTTGAATCTTGCAGCCATTAAAAGTTGGGTAGATGAAGGACAAGATCAGTTTGCGTGAAGATATGGTTCTGGATCTGATTTCAATGTGCACAAGTGGGTGGAATATAATATGTATCATGAGCTCTATGAGACATTTTTCAGCTACTTTCCAATATAATTATACGAGTAGTTGTCTGCATACGCATCAAAGAAGAGCCGGAGTTACAGACCAAGGGTTTGGACACAGGAAGATTACAAGAATTTGTTTGATGTAGATGAACCTCGAACGCATGTTGTAGATCATTGGTGGGCTAGTTTTGTGTGTAGTTATACTCTGGATTACCATGTTTCTACGTATTCTTGTCTGGAGGTTGTTGCATTTGATTTTTTGTGCGAGTCGAGAGGATATTACATTCATGTTATTCCTTTGGCAATTAAGATCTTGATGGTGGTATTGAGTTTAGAGAAGCTACCTATGGCTAGCTAAATCCCCACCATGTGCAAGGTTAAGAGAAGGTGTGGTGAAAGATGGAGGACCTGGTGACAGAAAGGCAGAGAAAGGAAAGGTAGCTCAAGTATAATGAAGCGCAGGAGAGGGAATTGATGAAGAAGTGTGATATTAAGGAGTTTGTGGAGTTGCGGAGGATGATGTCTCACAAAGGATTTGAAGCTCACTTGGAAGACGAAGAGCCAAAGCATCGGGATCTCCCCCACTTAGGTAAGTTTAGTAGATAATCCCCTTCGGATTTTGATGAGAGTGCTTTAGAGGAGGAAATATTGAGGATCATAGGTGCGCATCTGATCCCACCTAGTGACATATACCTTGTGCTTGGTGTTCTAGTTCCAGAAGTAATCATTGATAAATAGGTGAGTATAGGTAATCTAGTAGCTACAAGTAGATAGCATTTCCTTTGAATACAAAAGTGCATCAAATAACACATACACCTATGGAAGCACATACAACATCATATTTGTTTAGGGGTACGATTGGAGGAATATTTTCTGGCGTGTCATTTGGATAGAGCATGGGCATGCAAAACATTAGGAATACGTTTGGGAGTACTAAAACTTCACAGAATGTGGGAGTTTAGTTTAGCACTATAGTTGGGACACAAGGAAGTACATCCAATGGTCTGTTTCCTGCTACATGAGGAGGATCAAGTGGATCAGGTGGTTTTGGTGATGGAGGAAATATAGGTGGGGGCTCTAGATTTGGATCTGGTGGACAAGGCCCACACCCCCATCAGCCAAAACAAGTTTACTATGAGATATCTCTTCACTTGCCAAAATATAGGGGTATCGAAGTTGTTGCAAAGCATGTGCACAAGTGTGAGCTACTATGGCACACTAAAGGAATCACAACCTCAGATAGGAAGGCAAGTCATTTTTCTGCTACTCTTTAAGGGCGCGCATAGTTGGTACAAAAAGTATGACCCACATCAGATTGCAGTGGATTATAATGCTTTATGTTATGTGTTTCTAGCTAAAATCCATATTCCATAATTTGAGTATAAAAGTATCAGCGTGCTTAAGGACATTAAGCAAGGATTATCTTAGGGTGTTCAGGAATATGACACGCTTTTTAAAACTTTGCTATCAAAGTTGTCTTATTATATACATCCTAGTCAACATGCACAGTGGTTTTTTGGTGGATTGTTAAATCCTTTCATAAAGGTGTTATCTCATAAGACTTTTGTAGATTCACATGATGCCTTAGAAGCATCTCTACGTGGTGAGGTAGTTGGAAGTGTGGATACTGGAGTGAGTTCGTTCTTGGAGGCGCAGATTGTAGCTATGGAGAAATAGTTGGATAAGCTCTCTACTAATTCATATCATGAGACACGCAATGGGATATGGTGTATAGATTGCAAGGTTGAAGGACATACTAAAGATAGCTACCCTCATAAAGTAGGTGCACACCACGCTGCTGGATTTTGAAATTTGTCTTTTGGATCATGATACAAATAGATGTCCCCTCTCATAGAGCGTGATCTAGAAGAATGTGTCTATGTAATATAATATTTTTAAAACCCATACCCATGACACTGTTGACTATAGATTGATTGATCATATTCATGAGGCCATTGAGATTGGTGTGTTCTAGACTAGGGTAGCAAGTGGATCGAAGGAACAAGGACAACATAATGAAATTCACAATAATGGGGATAATAGAAATAGAGGCTTTCGTGGAGGATATAGAGGCCAAGGCCACGGCGGTGGCAGAGGAGGATTTCTTAGAGCAAGTTGTTATACTTGTGGATCTCCTGATCATTATCAGCGTGATTGCCCTCAGAATGTGATTTTCTCATGGTGTGGAAAATAACAACAAATTTGAAGAATTTCCTGACTTATATGAGCACATGAGAAAGTAACACAAGCAAGAAAAGGGTGTGGGAATGATTAAGGTACAATGCGCAGTTGGAGATCAATGGATGTCAAAGGTAGCACCTACTCCTGAGTTACCTGTGTTAGTTATTACATGCGTAAAGGCTACGCTCGCACGTGAACCTCCGAAGTATAAGCCAGATATAACAAAGAAAGAAGTGATAAATGAAAAGTATCCTCATGATGCACATCAGAAGGAGGTTTACCAGGATACTATGGATGTTATCAGGGATCTGCAAGGAGAGATTCATAGCCTAGAAGGAACATGCACGTGTGATGAAATGAGCAAAAAAGGCTGAATTCTCACATAAAGGATGTAGATGACTTGAAGGAGGTATGTCAGAATTTTATGTCAGGGTGATATAATACCTCTGTTAGGAGGGAGGTTGAGAGAAAAGATACAATGCATAGGTAATGAGCGCGGAGAGGAAGATACTTCATGTCAAATCTACTCCCACATAATCATGAATATGATAAGGAGGTTACATTGAATGCAATCATATATGAATGGCTTTTGAGAAATATTCTGATAGATACGAGTGCGAAAGTTAATGTACTCAGATTAGATGCATGGAATCACATGAGAAGACCACCATTACAGCCTTCTTCGAATGTGTTGTACATGGAAAATATGACTAGGGTTAATCGTATTGGAGTACTAAAGGATGCAACCATTACAATTCAAGGGGCCAAGTTTACTAGGGACTTTGAAGTGTATTGGAGCTAGTTGAAGTGGATAGATTCCCGACATTACTTTGGTGACCCTAGTGTTATGAGAATAATGCAAATTTATGCTTCAACAAGGGGTACATTAGCTTTGAGAACAAGGAAGAGAACATCATTATACCTTTGATAGATGCAAAGGCTACTGCATATGTTTAGCCTTTGAGTGAAGAGGACTTGAATAGGATATATGTGTGCACTATCAAAGACCCTGATATAACTGAGCCATCTAAGGAAGGAGTGATACAGTGGGATGATGCTTCAGTTAATTAGTGATACCACAAGTATTGCATGTGATAACTGGGCGTATAAAATGTATGAAGTAGTTGGGTGAGAGATCAAGAACATAGTTACTCACATGATCAGGCCACGCATGGTTAGGCACTTGAGTTATAACCAGGTACCTCGGTACACTGGTGAGGGGAACCCTGATGTATTTTTGTGTGCCATGGAAGCCCAATGGAAAAATGAAGGAGATAGAAGAAATATGTTGGTATATGCTCTGCGTATAGCAACAACGTGTTGGTGGACTACACATAGATGAAAACCTATTGGAATGGCAAGAAGTGAGAATCACCTTTTCTACTAGGTTCCTAAGAAGTAATGTACCTTATCAAATATGTGAATTTCATGGGAAGTTCCCCTGCCTTGCATCACGTCCGGAATTGTGAGAGACTTTGAGACGAAGGGGGAGGAGGCCTTTCCACCATCACTTTGGGTGCATAAGTTTTACTCCACTTTAAGTGGTTATGCGCATGCATGATATGTTCATGCAGAGTTGACAAGAGAAACAACTAATTAGCAAAAGATGACCTCAGGTATGATCCATACTTTTGATTACTTTTATACTAAGCCTCCAATCAATGAAGCACCGCAGATTATGAAGTTCCTTACTTTGGGGGATAACCGTGAAGGCTAAGGAACTTCTGGTAGATATGTTTGGAGAACTGGATTTAGAGGCACACCTTGAACTTGAAGAGATAAAAGGAAGATGAAATGGTTTATGCTTGTGAAGAAAAGGAAAAGGGTAAATTGGTATGCATGATAAATGATGATGATGGGACAATAACTTGGATGTTAACCACACTAAATGTACACGCGAGGTGATGGAAACATAGATGAAAAGGAACATGCGTATCATGAGCCTATGAAAACAAAGAAGGTTAACATTGGAACAAATGCAGAGCCTAAGGAGGCCATTATCGGTGATTACTGGTCGGAGCAGGAAGTGGCTAAGATTATTGAACTCTTGTGTGACTTTCAGGACTTGTTTCCGTGGGGCTATCATGAGTTAAAAGGAGTACACCCTTCTTTAGGTGAGATGAGAATCAAACTTAAAGAAGGTGTGTGCCTAATTAGGAAGAGGCCTTACAGGATGAATCCTAATTTGTGCGTCAAGGTAAAGGAAGAAATTGATAAAATGCTCAAGTCTGGTATAATTGAGCCCATTGAGGAATCTGAATGGGTTAGTCCCATGGTCATAAACATTAAGAAGGGTGGGAGGATAAGGAAATTTGTGGATCATAGGTAGCTTAAATGTAGCATGTGTTATTGATCCTTTTCCCAGCCCATTCACAGAGGAGATCCTTGAAGGAGTTGTTGGGCATGAGATCTACTCTTTTACAGATGGGTTTTCAGGTTATCATTAAGTGTGCATATTGCGAAGGAAGATCAAGAAAAGACAACTTTCACCACTGAGTGGGGAATTTTTTGCATACATAGTGATGCCCTTTGGACTGAAGAATGTGCCAATTGTGTTCTCATGCATTTTGGTACATGCTTTTCAGGATTTTATTCATAAGTTTTTACAGGTATATCTAGATGATTGGATAGTTTATGGCTTGGTCAAGGATCATTGTGAGAATTTAAGGCTTATGTTTGAGAGGTGTAGGCAGTTGAGTCATCTCCCTTAACATTAAGAAGTGCATCTTTGCAACACCTTTTGGCACTTTACTTGGGCATATTATTTGTAAAGAATGCTTGTTGGTAGATCCAACCAAGATAGTTATGATCTTGGGTTTGGAAGAACCTAATAATCAAATTGAGGTACGTAGATTTCTATGACATACAGGGTATTATAGGAAATTCATTAAAGGCTATGCAAAGATTCCCACGCCCCTAGAGGAATTGTTGAAAGCTAAAAAGGGAAATTCTATTGGGGCGAGGTGCAACAGTAGGTGTTTCAAACATTGAAGGAAAGCTAACTACTACACCTAATTGTGTGCTTTCCTTCTTGGGACAAGACCTTTCATGTTCACTTGGATGCTTTTGGAATGACAATAGGCAAAGTGTTGGTGTAACCAGGAGAAGGAATTATAAACCACCCCATTTGTTTTGCAAGTAGGAAATTGACACCTGCGGAGTAAAACTATACAACTACTGAGCGTGAGGATGTGTCTATGATATATGCGCTACATAAATTTAGACAATACTTATTGGAAACACCATTTATCTTATTTATAGATCATATGGCACTTAAGTATTTGGTTAAAATCCTATTTTGCAAGGGTGCATTTACAGGTGGATACTACTCTTTTAGTAGTTTGAGTTTACAGTTGTTGTCAAACCAAGAAAGAGTAATTCAAGTCTTGACAATTTGTCAAGAATCAATTCTGGCGAGGACGCATAGAGCATTGAAGACACAATGCCTGGTGCGCAACTTTTTAGCTTAAACTAAATGCTCACAGATTTAGAGGATATTACAGTATTCTTGTGCACTGGATAGATGTCTGAGGGAATGAAGACATTAGAGAAGAAGCAACTTGCAATATGCACGACACTTTACTAGTTAATAGGTAGAGATTTGTACAAGCTAGGTTGTGATGAATTTTTACGCTGGTGTGTTCTGGAGCATAAGTGAGAGGCTATTATGGAAGAGGCTTATGGTGGGATTGCAGGAGGTCATTACGCTAGGAATGTCAGCTCGCACAAGATTCTGATGGCTGGACCATAGTGTGAAAATTTGTACAAGGATATTAAATAGTATGTCAAGGCATATGACCATTACCAGTGCCTTGGGAAATCTTGAACCAGAGATTAGATGCGTTTGAGGCCTATTGCAAGTGTTGAACCTTTTGAGAAATAAGCTGATTAATTTTGTAGGTCCTATTTCCCCACCCACGCGTAGGATAACACGCTATATTATAACTTGTACAGACTATTTTACAAGGTTAACAGAAGTAACACCTACAAAGGATTGTATAATAGCTACAACAACAAGATTTTTATGGGATAACATTATCAGTAGGTATGGATGTCCATTGAGTTTAACAAGTGATAGGAGCACTCATTTCTTAAATAAGACAATCAAGATTTTAATGGCATAGTTTATGGTGGCACATTATAAAACTACATTCTATCACCCATAGGCCAATGGTACTACTGAAGCTTTCAACAAGATTTTGGGACAAACAATGAAAAAAATATGTGATGTTGGAAGGAAGACTAGGATGATAAAGTCTTTGTTGTACTTTGGGAATATAGGAAAACTTATAAAAGATTAAATAAGGCCACGCTATTTTAGTTGGTGTTTGGCATAGAGGTTATTCTACCTATTGAATTCATGTTGTCATCCATGCATATTGAGCATGTCAGAGGGATAGATGATGAACAAGTTGTTGAAGAGTGCATAGATAAACTGATGCAGTTAGATGAGAGGCGTGTTATTACCGATGGAGCCAGAAGATAGAAAAGATGAGACAGAAGGCCTGACATGATAGGCACATTAGGAATAAAACATTTGAGGTGGTAAATATGGTTTTTTGTATGATTCAAAGTTTGCGTGACACCCAGGGAAATTGAAAGTGAATTGGTTGGGACCTTCTGTAGTAACAAAGATATTGGAATCAGGCGCTTGTCAGTTGCAGACACTGGATGTCATTTTATTGTCCGGTTACTTCAATGGGAGTAGGCTAAATCCCTACTATAAATAAGGCTTCTTGGTGTTTGTATTAAAGTAGTATTGCCACTTAGATTAGATTTAATGCTTTTTATGTGTTATTTTCATCATTGCTATGTTTTATCAATTTAGTTCAGTGTTTTGTTGAATAAGCGCGCTTGCATGCCAAAAGCTTAATTCCATCTTTTTAGTTCATGCACAGAGGACCACGCGTACTTTTAGTGTGGGGTGGAGTAAACACAAGTAAAACAGATTGGACTATAAACGTCCTTTAAAATATTGGTGCACATAGAAGAAATATGGTATAGGAGCTCGGGTCAAAGGTGTTTTTTAGGAGATTTGTTCAAATTGAATACCACACGTAGAAGGATGATCACACAGTGTAACGTGAGGTAGGAAGCAGCATGAGAAACTACTTAGTATGAGGCATGGAGGTTGATGTACTTTGGTGCATGGAGGTGCGTGTAAGGAGGTATGTGGCCAAGAAGTAGTAGGCACGCCAGAAGGTTATGATTGGGGCATGGGAAAAGAAACATAAAGTGTGGAAAAAGCAAAAAATCATAATTAAAGTTACATACGATGGTAGGTGAGCAGCAATTAATGCATAAAAATTTACAAAATTATAAAAAGAGGTGCTTGAAATTTATTTTTTACCTAACATGTTGAAATTTTTTAGCTATGAAGTGTGATTTAAAGAGCTATTTTAGTACAAATTACGAGAACGATCGTATAAAGCAGCGATCCAATGGATATTTGGACATAACCATAATAGAGCTCCATTAGAAGGGTGTTTGAGCTAGTAAAAGGCGTGTGAAAGGAAGGTTTACAGAGCTAGGGTTTGAGAATAACATAATTGTAGCTAGGGCAGGCAGGTTTGGAGTTACAGAGGTCAAACGAGTGCAAGGAAACATTTTAAAAATCATAATGGCACCCAAGAGAGCACTTGGGGTGACCACACAAGACAGAAAGAAGGATGAAATAGAGGTAGAGGTCAAGGACATGCTTGAAAACATATTTTTAGTGATGCAATACCCTGAAGGTGTGATCATGTGGCAGGATTGGAAGTCGCACATAAGAAGAAGCAAGGTGAGTGATTACAATCACCGCACCAAAGCGAACAAGGATGAAATGGACAAGGAACTAGTGAATAAGATTGATCTGCGAACAGAGGATGATAAGCCCATCTGCTATGATGTCGAATAGAAGATTTTGGAAAATGATGGGGTTTTATAGGTATATGAGTTGTCATACTTTGGCAAGCCAGAAAAAATCTACCAGTGGTTAATTCCCAGAGTTCACGAGGACTTCTTCTACTTTTCAATAAGGTGGGTGTACCTCACTACACCCTTGATCTGAAAATTAACAGGACTAAGGAGTTCAGGCACAAAGATTACCAGTGACCTTAATGATGATGAGGGTGTGGAAGCAACCTCTACTGAGTTGGGATATGTAAAATGAGGGCACACTATGGACATTGAGAAGTTGGAAGATCATCTTGTGATCAATATTATTGCACTGTCGACATAAAAATTTTCCTCCGTAATTTCTATTTTATTAATGTATGTATTAAGAATAGGATGTTGTTAAGTATAATTAGTAGTGGCATTCAATAGAAGATAACGACGCCGTCAGTACAGTGCCGCCAATAAAGTAGATTATGGTAACAGTCAAAGTACAAAAAGAATGTTGTGGTAAAAAATAAATATTTGTTGTAAGTGGTCTGGTAATGTTAAAATGTCAAAGTTGGGGTAAGTAGAGAAGTAGGGTCTACATGATTAGGAATTAGAAATATTATATTTGTAATAAGGACAAGGAGTGATGTCATAAATATTTTGTGTATTTTATTTGTAGAAAAGTCTAAAAAAGTGGAACCCATGTGAGATGATAAGGTTTATCTTATCTTTGAAGATAAGTCTACATGTAAAGAAAAGAGTTTAGGCATGGAATATGATTGGCCGGAAGAGATTTCCTATCCTATCTTAGAGATAGGGTGGATAAGCCTAAATTCTTATAAATAGAGAGGCCATCCCCTCTCATTTATCATAGAGCAACGTTGTAATAATTATTTTATGAATAAAGGATTCTTTGTGAAGGTGTGTTAAGGAAGTCATCAAGAGGAGTAATTGTGAAGTTTCTCCCATAACCATTGTTGGAATCAAGTGGAGTTGGTAATACTTGGAGTAATTCATGGGTGAGATTGTAATAATTCCATGTTAATAATATATTTTACAGTTGTATTTCAGATTTGTCATCATTCTTTTATTTGTCATAGTCTATGGTATTCTTGTGTTATGTTTGTTGTTGTGTTTCCAGATTACTACCACCAAACTGAAAGTTGTGTATTACTAAAATAATCATAGCATGAGGAGTTCCCGATGAAATATTATCAGAGTGTCAGATTCATGTTCACATTTTGGTTCCGTTGCCAGGACCATTCCTCGTTGGTGGATTTTCTGGAGAGATATTCCCACTTAGTCATAAATCAATAGGAGGGTAACCTTGTTTTTATCGTGCCTAGTAGTTACTATGGTAAAGTCACTTTTTACTATGCATAGTATTTACCACAATAACTTTACTTTTTACTGTGAATAGTATTTACCATAGTAACTTCATTTTTTACCATGAATAGTGTTTACCCCAATAACTTCATTTTTACCGTAAATAGTGTTTACCACAGTAAAGTCAGTTTTTACCATAGTAAGTCAAGTTTTACCATAGTAAATGTAAGATTACCGTGGTCATTCCTATTTTACTGTAGAAAGGTGTAAATTCACTTTCTATTGCAGTGAGTCTAATTATTTGTGCACATAAGTCTTACTGATTGTACTTGTGACTTGGTATTTCATTGTGGTTACATTTTAAAATGGGGAGATTCTTATTTTTTTAGCCCAATCTAATGAAGATGCTTCCTCTTTCATTTAAGATTTTAAACGATCTTGCATTTGTAATGGCCTCATAAGAAGGGAACAATGGACTAAATTTTTTCTTACCCTTTTGGATGGTTCAACACTTAGGTGGTTTGAAACACTAGGTGATAATGTGAAAAACTCATGGGATTTATTAACTGAAAGTTTTCTTGAAGAATTTGGTGAACAACAGAAATATGCAGATCTCATCATCAAGATCACAAAGCTAGCCCAAGGAGAGAAGGAGAAGATAAGAGATTATCATGCTCGTGTTCTAGAGCTAAGGAGGAAACTCGATGCCCATATCCGGAAGGAAGGATTAGCGGATGGGTTGATGAATGGCATGGATAATCTCCTATGTAAGCACTTCATTCTTGGGATGAAGCCAGAGATCAGAAAACGAGTGAAGTATGACCACCCAGCAACCCTCGAACAAGCAAAGGGGATTGCAAGAAGGCAAGAAGAAAGCATAGAAGAGGAGCCCAAAGAAATTGCTGCTAAGATAGAGCCTACACAGACACTTTTTGTCCATAATCCACAACCTCTCTCGGTGAGCACAAATATTTTCCCTAGTACATCTATTGAGTATGAAGATCTGCTCAAGAAGATGGGTCAGTTAACTATTAATCTTCTTCAAGGAAAGGAATTTAGTTCTCAGGGAGGAGATAGAGGTCCAAAAAGAAATATAACTGATGTTGTATGTTATGGTTGTCATAAAAAGGGTCATTATAAGTATAATTGTCTAGATAGAGCTTCTACATCTAGTACAAGAGATAATGATAAAGGAAAAGTACCTGTGAATTCTTTTAATGTAATAGATAGGAGCATAAATAATGAAGCAGATGTGTTTGTAACAAAAAAAGAAACAAAAAGATAATCAAGATGGAAATGATCCTAAGAAGATGAAAGGAGAAACTAGTAAGAAACATAGGAGAAGGAAGTTGGCTGGGTAGGATTTTCTAATTTCAAAGAGACAAGGACCATACTCCATCTTAGAAGATCTATCCAAAAGGCCTGCAAATATTACATATGGTCAACTTCTGGCTATGTCTTCTAAGAAGAGGTGGGAGCTGTGAAGTGGATTCAATGCTCGACCAAGTAAGGAGGTTGAGGTACCTGTTTTGGAGGTAGAGGCGGATCCCTACGATCCACAAGCTGGGGTATTATGTAATGGTATTTCAATTCATGATGTCTTAATTGATGGAGGTGTTGCCATTAATGTAATGAATATGTTGGGTTTAAAAATTGATCGCCCTTAACACTTATGTTAAGGTCATTAAATAAGGGAAAAACTAAACCAGAAGGTGTTGTTTCAAATGTGGAAATATCTCTTATGGGTGTTGTATGTGTGGTAGACTTTCAGGTGATGAAAAACGGTACTGTTACGTACCCAATGTTGTTGGGAAGGCCATGGCTAAGGAGAGTTCATGAAAGAAACTACTAGAATGAAGGCTTCATGACACTTGGACGTGGCAGAGAGAGAGTGAAGATAAACGTGATCCCTCGACATCATAAGGCAGAACCTGTAGATTCAAGTGATGAAATTGATAATTGGACCTCCTCTGATTACTCTAGTACCAGTGAAGTGGACATAGAAAATGAAGAAAGTGAGGTTGATGTTTCGGTCATGGATATCCTTCCAGTCACACCGACTCATGAACCCATAAAATTATCTGAAGAAAAAATTGATGATCATCTCCAAAAAATAAAGATTGGTAATGTTGTGATGGAGAGTGAGAAGGAATCCTACCTCCAACTCTTTCGAAGGTACATACACCTATTCACTTTTGATTACAAGGAACTCCATCAAGTAAGTTGGGTAGAACATTCTATTGAGCTGGTAGAAGGTGCTAAGCCCATAAAGCAAATGCCATATAGAATGAATCCTAAATTTTTCAAGATTGTAAAGGAAGAAATAGATAAGGTGCTTGATGTAGGATTCATATTTGTTGTGGAGAATTCAGAATGGGTTTCTCCCATTGTGATCTCAATAAAAAAGAATGGAAAACTACGCATTTGTGTTGATTATAGGAAGCTCAACAAGGCAACAAAGAAGGATCATTACCCTCTTCCATTCTCAGATCAGATCTTGGACGAAGTAGCTGGCCAGGAGTGTTATAGTTTTGCTGATGGATATAGCAGATACAACCAAGTTTGTATAGTATAGAAAGATCAGCTGAAGACCACGTTCACCACTCCTTGGGGAACGTGGTCTTATAGATTTATGCCTTTTGGGTTGTGTAATGCTCCAGCAACGTTCCAGCGTTTGATGAATAGGGTGTTTGAACCCTACATTGGAAACTTCGTCAGAGTATTTTTAGATGATTTTTGCATCTATGGGAGCAAGATGGACCACCTGCACCAAATGGAGACAACATTTCAAAGGTTAGATGAATCACAAGCCTCACTAAACCCTACAAAGTGTGTCTTTGGATGTTCTAAAGGCGTTTTGTTAGGGCATGTTGTATCCAGAGATGGTATTGGTACTAATCCTAATAAAGTTTCAAAAATCAAAGAGTTACCATTTCCTATGAATAGAAGTAGGTTGAGATCATTTTTAGGCCATGTGGGTTACTATAGAAGGTTCATCAAGAATTTCTCAAAGATTTCACAGCCACTAACCCAGTTCTTGAAGAAGGATGTTACTTATGAACCAGGAAAGAAGGTGCATGAAGCTTTTGAACAACTGAAAGAAGTCCTGGTGTCTTCACCTATTTTAAAGAATCCAGATTGGAGCAAGCCATTCATTGTGTATACTAATGCTTCAGATGCAGCACTAAGAAGTACTTTGAGCCAAAAGGATGAAAATGGGAATGATCATCCAGTTTACTTTGGGAGTAGACAAATGAGCAGTGCTGAGGTAAATTATACTCTAACATAAAAAGAGGCTCTAACTATCATTTTTACTGTAAAGAAGTTTAGAAATTACTTGCTATGGCATAAATTTATAGTTGTAACAGATCATCAGGCTCTAAAATATATTGTAAATAAGCCTAACCCATCAGGGAGGATAGGAAAATGGATAATTTTGCTACAAGAATTTGAATTTGATATTATAGATAGGCTAGGAAAGAAGCATGTCAATGCAGATGCAGTCTCTCAAGCTTATGATGGTTTAGGTTCATCTTGTGATGATGATGATTTCCCAGATGCAGCATTGTTATCCCTTGACACAATCCCTAGTGAATACATATATATTTGGAATTATCTGAATGAATTCAAGTTTCCTGATAGTCTCAATGCAAAGACTAAGAGGAAGATTACTTAAGCCAATCGTCCATATTCTATTCTGCATGGAGTATTATTTTGAATAGGACCTGATGGAAAGTACAAGAGGGCAGTTGGACGTGATCAAGGGAAGGAGCTGATAGAAGAATTCCACAATGGTACATGTGGAGGACACTTCTCTGGACAACTTACAACAAGAAGAATCTTGGATGCAGGTTATCACTAGCCCACTCTTTTTAGAGATTGTTATAATTATTGTAAGATATGTGATATTTGTCAAACACATGGTAACCGTAAAACTTCATCAGCTCCATTATGCCCTATTCTTCCACTTGGTCCCTTTGAAAAGTGGGGAATAGATATTGTAGGTCCACTTCCAACTACCCCATGCCAAAATTAATATATTGTAGTTGTCACAGATTATTTAACCAAGTGGGTTAAAGCTAGGCCATTGAAAACAACTTCCATGGATGAAGTGGCAAGGTTCATATATGAACGCATTGTCACCAGATTTGGTTGTCCATTAAAAATTGTAACATATCAAGGAAGCCACTTCATTAATGAGGTGGTAGAAGCCCTAGTCAACAAGTTTTCTATTAAGCACAGGAAGGCAACAACATACAAGCCAAGCACAAATGGATAGGTGGAACGAATAAATTTTATGTTGTGTCAAATTCTAGTAAAAGACGCAGCCTTGCAGGTACATAAGTGGGATAAAAGAATTCATGCAGCATTGTGGGCATATAGGGCAACATCAAAGTCAGCAACAAGATACTCCCCATTTCAGTTGGCTTATGGCATTGATCCAGTTCTTCCTATTGAGTTTGATATTCCCACTCTGAGAGTTATGAAAAATGAAAGGATAGATGAAAGTGATTTAGTAAAAGAAAGGTTGGTGCATCTTCATTTGCTAGAGGAAATGAGGGAAATAGCGAAGGATACAAGCTATAAGAAGAAAATGAAACAGAAGGAATACTTTGATCAAAAGATCTGTTGGTCTCCATTTCATGTGAATGACTTGGTTCTAGTATATGATTCCAGATACAAAAAAAGAAGGCAGAGAAAATTTCTTCCCAAATGGATAGGGCGCTACAAAATAGCAGTTGTGCATGAAAATGGTACATATCGACTGGAGGAATTGGATGGTACTCCCATTACGAAATTGGTCAACCATGACAAGTTAAAGATTTTCTTGTCACCAGCTTTAGAATGTCCATAAGAGTCTACTCCGAGGACGGAGTAGAAACTAGGAAGGGGAAAAATGTCGACATTAAAATTTTCCTCTGTAATTTCTATTTTATTAATGTATGTATTAGGAATAGGATGTTGTTAAGTATAATTAGTAGTGGCATCCAATAGAAGATAACGGCGCCATCAGTACGGTGCCACCAATAAAGTAGAGTACGGTAATAGTCAAAGTACAAAAGGAATGTTGTGGTAAAAAGTAAATATTTGTCGTAAGTGGTCCGGTAATGTTAAAATGTCAAAGTTGGGGTAAGTAGAGAAGTAAGGTCTACATGATTAGGAATTAGAAATATTATATTTGTAATAAGGACAAGGAGTGATGTCATAAATATTTTGTGTATTTTATTTATAGAAAAGTCTAAAAATGTGGAACCCATGTGAGATGATAAGGTTTATCTTATCTTAGAAGATAAGCCTACATGTAAAGGAAAGAGTTTAGGCATGGAATATGATTGGCCGGAAGAGATTTCCTATCCTATCTTAGAGATAGGGTGGATAAGCTTGAATTCCTATAAATAGAGAGGCCATCCCCTCTCATTTATCATAGAGCAAAGTTGTAATAATTATTTTATGAATAAAGGATTCTTTGTGAAGGTGTGTTAAGGAAGTCATCAAGAGGAGTAATTGTGAAGTTTCTCCCATAACCATTGTTGGAATCAAGTGGAGTTGGTAACACTTGAAGTAATTCATGGGTGAGATTGTAATAATTCCATGTTAATAATATATTTTACAGTTGTATTTCAGATTTGTCATCATTATTTTTTTTGTCATAGTCTGTGGTATTCTTGTGTTATGTTTGTTGTTGTGTTTCCAGATTACTACCACCAAACCAAAAGCTATGCATTACTAAAATAATCATAGCACGAGGAGTTCCCAATGAAATATTATTAGAGTGTCGGATTCGTGTTCATAGCACACCTCCTCGCCAAGTTCAATAACCAGGGGCAATGGGGTCAGGTAAATAAGCAGTGGCTCCATATCGCCAAGAAAATGTCTAAAGGAGTTGTATACAATTTATTTGCCTTCATTACAGAAACCATAATTGAAGAAGTGCACCAAGGAGATAAGATAAGCATTGGTGTTATTTTGTTGTCCATTGTATTTGTAGAAATTGGGGTCTGAGATGGCCCTAAGGATAATATTTGGTTGTTTTCAGAACAAAATAAGTCACTTGCAGAGAGATTTGCAAAGTATACTTATGAGGGAATTATGAGTGGTCCATATAAACAAAGTTTGGAGCTTTGGTACAAGTGCATGTGTGAGGCTTTCGAGCATGAATGGAGATTCCCAAAGGACCTACCTTCCGTGTTGGAGAAGCAGGCACAATTTGTAGTTGTTTAGCATTACTACATTCGCATATTTGGCATGATGGAAAGTGGAGCCCTTGGTGCAAGCTCCCCTATGATTTCACCATGAGATACTTCCAAGCTTCAAACGTGCACAAACTAATATTTGATGCAAAAAAGGTTGATTGTGAATATCATACTCTTCGGAAGACATATGTGTATTCGGGTAAGTCTACTTACATTTAAAAATTGATATCATATGAAATTAATATCAGCTCCATGATTTTGGAAGTTGGAAATTTGGGCGTGGCTAAGGTATACATTTACCTTAAGCCTAAGTTAGTTAATGGAAAGTACATTTAGAATGATTTCAAGCTTCCAGAGTTTCCCAAGGGAAAACATACTGTTGGGACTATACAAGATGATGATCCCACTCCTCCTCACATGGTTGACGAAGAATTATAGGAAGAGGATAAGAAGGAAGAAAATGGTGGGTTGGATCATGGTGCGTGGAGACATCCAACTCCGGGAACAAAGAGGTTACGCAAGAGCACACCTCCCAATGTAGAAGAAGAGGTAAGAGAAGAGACAGGTGTTGAGGAGATAGAGAAATATGAAGTCCGCGCTAAAGACCAAGGATTTAGAAGAGTCTTGAGAAGAACTAAGACAGAGAGCACTAGAGCGGGAACCTCTCAGCCTTTTAGGAGGTCACCAAGAGTGTCCCCTATAAAACCAATCCCACAGCAAAAGATAAAGAGAAGGAGCAAGTATGTGCCGAGGGTAGAAAGAGAAGAAGAACTTTCTGATGAGGCTACATGCATTGTACAAGACACACCAGTTTTAGATGTAGAAGGTGAAGAAGAGCCTAGAGAGGAAGTGGCTCAACATGATACAGAAATCACATGGTGAGTGTAATGAAGAAAAAGGCCCCACAAGAGATGAGGAGAAAGAGAAGAATATAGGTGAGCCTTCAGGGGGACATGGGGGCGTGACAAGTGAAGGCCCACTTCAGGGTGCAGGGGCACATATTCCCAGAGGATGGTAGTCTAGGAGGAATAAGGGAGATGATATATATAAGACGCCTGAGTTGGGGTATGTAAATGACCCTTCGAAAATCATTCGCACCATATTTTAGAGCATTCTTGAGCCTGAGAAGTTTTATAGATGGGATTTGATGGATCCCCAAGCAGCTAATATGCACATAAGGAAGCAATTATCCTAGAACATGAAAACGTATAGGGACAAGCACGAATTTTATGTTAGGGAAGAAGCACGTGTATGGAGAAAGATGAAGAAGGGATCCATAGCAACACACATGACTATGAATCCCATGGAATTTACTGATGAACAAGCAAGTAATGTCTTAACTAAGATGGCAATAGAAGTGGCACGAAGGAACCTAGACAAAGCAGCCACACTTAGGACATTGCTCGAGGATAACAAAAATATGAAGGAACTAATTGAGCAACTCACTGAGGCGAGAAAAAAGGATATGGAATGGAAATAGTAGATTCTGGATTTTGCTGTAGTAATTGGGGGTGAGATCTTATAACCGCATCTAGAGTTTGATGAGCTAACAAATAAAACTTACCATTCATCCTTACACTTCTTGCAAGTTTGTGTTCATTGTTACTTGAGAAGAATCTGACCACCAGAGAGGAGAGACAGGAAAATTCTGAGGCCAAGAAGGAGAAAAAAAATAAGATGATTGTGCATTGGATTACAGAGTATGATGCCATACTCCACACCTTACAGGATAAATTAAAGAAAGTAGGATGGGCACTGGGAAATTGTGAGGATCCTAAGTAGATCCTCAAGTCAAGGACAATACAAGAGGAAAATGAAGTCCTTGTAGCTAAGAAGGATGAAACCTTGGGGAGAGAGGAGAAGTTTGTTGCATTTGCAAAGATGCATGATGCGCTTAAAGTGACAAGAGACCCCCGTGAAGAAATAATAAAGGAGTTGGGGAAACTAGTCACGCGAAGGATGGAATTCATGGAAGGCATGATTTCAGGGGTTGACTGGAGTAATAAGGAAACTGAAGCACAAGGGTGAAATGATGACCTTTGAAGAAATGGAGACAGTACTTGCTGATGTTCCTAAAAAAGCCAAGAAGGGGCTTGGTGAGTGGAATTAATTCGAAGCTGATATCAATCAAGATTACCCTGAACTTTTGATACCAGCTGAGTAAGTGCATTATTTATTCTTATATTCGTTTTATTCTTATTCTTTCATTATTTCATATTCATTCTTTATTCTTTTGATGCTTTAGAGAGATAAGTTGAGAACCCTATTTATGAGGGGCGGAAATATCATTAGTGTGGGGTAATGTTGGGCAGAGGAAATTGCCTAATTGTTAAGGGGGTGCAAAAATGGGGCACGTAGGCGCACGAAAGTGTCAGTTAAGAAGGATACTCCTAGGAAGACAAGTTTGGGACTTAGCCAATTTCGCATGCCACGAGCTAAAAATAGGAAAAGCAGATGGAGTGCAGATCAGGCAAAGATAAGAGTATGAAGACTTCGTGGTGAAATAAGCATTATTTTGGGAACAAAGTGGAAGAGAAAATGTCATGCATAGTTTGTGTTAATAATAGGATTAAGATAGAGTTTAATTATAGATTAATCTATTATTAGCCTTCTTGTAAAAGTATCCAACTATTAGTGCATGGCTATTTTGAGCATGTAGGTCTATTTTGAGATGCATGGGTGGTGAAGGGAAAGTTCTCACCCTTATATATACTTGGTGTATTGTATTGTTTTGAAATCCCGAGTTGTATTAGAGTTATGCTTCCTAGATGTACCTGCGCGCATGACTCGATGACATTATTATGTATTTAGATTCTATTATGTAATCTTTTTTATGATTAATGGAGTAATGTGGATAGATTATGGTAGTTAATGTATTTGATCATGATAATTGTATGGTTAATATGATCTTAGTTCTGGTTTAATTCATTATGCTCTATAGTTGTGGTCTAATTCATGTTATGCTTTTAACTTAGTTACTTGATATGTTAAAGGTGGATATGAATATGCATGCTAACATCTTGACAAGACAGTACAAAAGAGGAACCTGGTAGCTTCATGTGCTTTGGGTGAGCGTTCAGATCTATCTGGATGAAGTGCCAGTTCACCTAGGCAATTGAGTGGGAAAACAAGACTACAGTAACAAATCTTTCCTTGAGTTTTTCAATCTTACCAACATATTTATACTTAATTTTATAGATCTATCTAGATCCTACAATGTTTCTTTTATGAGGAAGGGAGACTAGTTCCCAAGATTAGAGCATTGTATTTAAGTTTCATAAAAATAATCCACCTTTCATTTAGGTTGGATTCTTTCAAAAGATTGAGGTTCAACCTCATAAAAAGTTGACAAGGAATGATAAGAATGTTTATTGTGGGTTATCTTTCTCATATTATTAGGATGAGAATAGAAATCAGATTTTGATCCTGTATAGGAGTTTTAGAATGAGACAAATATTAATAAAACTCCCCCTCAATATCTACATCCATCATATCAAAAGAAGGATGATCAACCTCTTTAAAATTAGTTTCCATATCGTCTAAAGAAGGATTATCGAATTTAAGAGTTTTAGACTTGGTAAATGTAGAGGAGGGAAGAAAGGAAGATTCACAAAAAATTTTCTTTAGAACATGAACATTCCTATTCTTTATAATTACATGTTTGGCTGGATCATACACGCTTAATCCTTTTGTGTGACCACCATACCCAACAAAAATGTAAGAGTATGAGGTAGGAGCAATTTTTTGTCTTTTAATTTTAGGAATGATTAAGGGAAACATGACTACTAGATATATTTAAATGGAGATATCAAGGTTTTGTTTGGTCTTGAATTCATGAGGTGTGTTTTTATGCAAATATTTAGTAATAACTCTATTTAGGATATGAAAAATAATGTTCATGGCTTCAGCCCAAAGGAACTTAGTCACTTTGGACGCATGGAGCATTGTCCTAGCCATTTCTATGATTGTTTTATTCTTCCTTTCAGTTATGCCATTTTACTTAGGGGGATATGGAGTTGTTAAGCTCTCCCTAAATTTCACAAAATACATCAAAATTCTTATTGAAATATTCACCTTCATTAATCTAGTTTTGATTCTCTTTATTTTTCATATTAGCTGTGTTTTCAACTAAGGCTTTAAACTCTTGAAACTTAGACAAAACTTCAGATTTTTTCTTAATGTAACAAGACCAAGGAATTATAGAAAATTCATAAATAAAAACTAACAACATACAAGGCTCCACCAAGAAAAGGAATTTCCAAAGGACCTCTTAAATCATTATGGATTAACTCAAGAAAGTTAGAGGAATTAGACTCATGATGTCTGTGAAATGCTTCAACGTGTTGCTTACCACACAAACAACTTTCACAAGATCCATGGTCTAATTTCAACTTAGGGGAGTCCTATAACAAGGTTAAGGTGAAATATTTTAAATAAAATTTTAAAGTTCACATTCCCAAGCCTTTCATGTCATAATTAAATAACATTACAAGAAGAAGAAAGACAAGATTCAATAACAAATCCTTCAAAGATATACAAGTCATTCTTCTAAAAACCAGCAGCAATAATCTTACCAAGCTCATTCTTTACATACTATTTATCTTTTAATAACACAAATTTGTAGTTTTCTCTAGTTAGTTGAGAACAAGATAAAAGTTTTTTTTCTTTAAATTAGGAACAAATAAAACATTACTAATGGTTACATTTGCTAACTTAACATTATCACAACATTTGGACCTAATGACAAAATTATCAGTTAGATATATATTCTCATAACATTCTATAACTTCATAAAGAAGTTCATAAATATATGTCATGTGCCTATATGCACCACTATTTTAGAATCCATTCATTTTCATTAAAAGTTGAAAGAGTAGTATAAAGAGCAATACTTTGCTCAACATTAACTTGATTTTTATATTTGATTTTCATACCTATTGTTTTTTCTTTTTATTGTTGAAGTTATTAATTTTAGCATTATTATGAACCTTATTAAGTTTAGAATAATAACCATATTGTTTTATGACCAAATTTTGTTCACATTTGGTACATGTGCCATCAAACTTGACCTTAAACTTTAGATTATTCTTAGGATTAAACTTAGATTTAAGGTTTGATTCTTTATTAGTATTGTTGTTATTCTTATTTTTACAATGATCTACGTAATTTTGGAAGAAGCACATTCCATGATAAGCACTTAGAGATGAGGTGCATAAGTTCTCAAAAACTCTGTGGACTTGAATTGGAGAAGCTGTGGAAGACTGCAGGTGATCTAAGTCAGACGTAAATCATATTCAAATACGATCACTTAGAATTCAAATATAGAAATGGCTACTAAAGGAATTTTTCATGTTATGTTAATCTGAAGTTGTAGAATACTAGAGATTAGCTTGCAAATGACATAGAAACTTCTGCAAAGGCCTGATAAACTTAGTCTCAATATTCGTAATATTAGTGAAATAATGTAGATCTATTTTTCATCAAATGACAGTGGAGGATAGAAACACAGTGCACAAGATTAGATATGATAAAATTAAAAAGGTGACCACCTTAATGCATAGTTTAGATCATCCAATGAATCTCATGCATTTTTGCTGGGGATTGGAGTTGTCCCTACTATGTAATAAGAATTCATCTTTGATAGCATTGCCATAAGATTGCAAGCTAAGGCCTCTTCGCAATTTTTGAAAGAAGATACTCAAGTTTCTTCATATGTAGCTAAATCAAAAACTATTAAAATCTATCTTGCAACATGTACTAAACAAAACCTCTAATACCATATTAGGAAATTTAAGATGGATTCAAGCCTAAATGTCCATAATATTATAGGTAGTGCCATTTAACAACTATAATATATGCCATGGAGAAATATAGTTTATGAATTAGCCAATAAAAAAATTAAGAACATAGCAAATTTGAGACAATTAGTTTATAATGCAGATTACAAAAGTTGTAAGAAATCCGTGAACTTAAAAGTAAATGTACATTTATGTAGACATGAAGATATAAGTGGGAAATCCATGGCAAGGTAATAAACACTCTGAAACAAGGTCACTTAGAACCAAGATTGGAGACCGAAAAACTTTCACCCCAGCACTCCCACTCTTTCCACTTGTAGATACACTTTCAAGGCAATAGGTATTACAAGACCACCTCATAGCATTTTCTCATGTGTTTCACGACATCCGCATCAAAGTATCTATAATTCATGGGTTACACATATATCTTGCATACATGTTCACATGGCATGAGTAAGGTACAAATCTCAGAATAAAGATATGCACCTTGTTATAAGACAAGGTGGGTGGTCAATGGATCCACTCTAAGAAACTGACTTTTTTGGGTCCATCATGCTTATATTTTAAATATGGAGCGATTTAGGAGAAGTCGCAAAAACAGATGTTCTTATGGCACAATTTCATGCAAGGATAAGTAGTTTCATGAACTTATATATTATAAACCCAAGTTCAGATATCTTCCGGAACAAATTGCACCTATTGATTTACCAATGGGTTACACATATTATAGTGTTCTCCTAATGGACACAATCTTATTGCTTATGATATTAGCACTTACTACTTATGTAGTTGGGAAGTCTTTGGACTCTATAAGAGGGACTCCCCCCACTATGTTGAGAATGTTCTTTGAAATAGGTCTTGTAAATATCCCCAAGATGCTACCTGATGGTGTACTCTTGTTCTAGGTTCAAATATATTTTTTCAGCTATGCAAAATTTGTACATACACTCAAACTCAGTCACGATATGCTATTGGAGGACATCCTTACTTACCTTCTCTGGATCATTAGGATATCAACCTGATTCTAATAATATAAAAGGCATTTAGATATTTATAAAAACACAATAAGCATTAGCTTAGATCTTACCTCATGGAGACTATATTTGTTTGCTTATAAACCCTCTACATGTTGCAATTTATGTCTATCATGGAATTGGAGCTTTGCATTCATAGTAAATCTTCTATCATTTTACGATGCACACAAAGCATTTTTACATGGTACTTTGAAGGTGAATGCAAGATTCTATCACACCTGTTAATCACAAAAAACCAGATGCTATGGGGCTTGCACATATATAAACTCTAGCCCTGATTCCCTACTGAGAAATGCTTAGGATGAATAAGATCCTTTCGTATAATAGATCAACAAGCTAAATACTATGTTGAAGATAACCACAACACGAGAGATTTATGGTGGGCCAAGAATGCCCATAATGAATTCAATCATATGCATAATAATACGCTTATAGGTAGCAGAATACACCATTGTAATGCTCCTTAACGGTGAGGAGTAACTCCAAACAATCATCCCAAGATGGAAATCCACTTCGAGTGGGGACACCTCTAATATACCTCTACCAAGTAGAAGAATCAACCCATTGACAAATCACATGATATAACTCATAATGGATACTCATATCCTTTCATATAGCACATCCCACTATTACTCTTGAATGGATAAAATTAACACCTAATCCTAATGTAGGCCAACTATAATACTGTCAATATAACTAATTCCTTCATGTGACCCCATATATTATAAACATATAACTACCTAAGGGGATCATGTACCATCGATTGTTGGAATCTCCATCATACATCATATGCATTATAATATGCATATCCCAAGGTAAATAACATTCCCTCCCTCCTTGACATGTTTCATCCCCAATCTCATAAGAAGGTCACCATATAGTGAGTTTGTTTTAAGGCGGGCAGCCCATTTGGGTCACTCTCATAATTAAATTTAAACACTTACGATGCAATATGTGGATTTGCCATGCTTACTTTTTAATCATAAGTTGTATTCCATGACCATTAGTATTTGGAGGTTTCTATCAAGTTAGTTTCTTACCTAATATTACAAACCCAACAACTTCAAGGGGGGAAACATTCAAACCATACAATAAGACTCAAGTGCTCAATATGATCATCATATACTACTCACTAAATCCTATATATACCCACATAAATCCTAAATCCTAATTAAAAAACATAAATAAACATTATCTACTAAGCATATGAAAACATAAATAAATATGATATGGCATGTTAGGAGATAATGTTAGCCACATGTTTTCTATACATTTCCCTATATAATACCTAGGATTAAGGGTGTAATATGCCCCTCCCCTTCAAAGCAACATTGTCCCCAATGTTGAACATTTCAAGAGGCTTCTTCAAATAAGTATAGTCATCAATGTTGATTGTCTTTGGATGTCGGTACAATATGAAATATTCCTCCTCTCATGTTGCAGACTCATTTTCTTGAGTAGATACTTATTAATTACTCTCATCTTCAACCTCTTAATATCTGTATCTGAAGAATTTCCTCATGTTTTAAGATGATTTGGCCTTCTTTATCTAATGCAGGTGACTCTATATGGGCTGAAACATTTTATGCAATGGAATTCTCCAAGCGAGAAATGTGTTCTTAGGTATGTGAAAGTGGAAAACACTCTTTAAGACTAGAGAGCTTCAAATATTCAAAAACTTGAATCTTTTTACCATCCACGTGAATTTAATTTTTATGTATTTTTTAATGTATTCACTCTTGAAATTGAAATATTGAAGCTTCCATATTTGGAGCTACACTATCTAAACTATCTTCTTCTTTTTCTTCTTCTTTCCACCTGACCAATAAAACTTGTTCCATTTCCTCCCTAGACCAATCTAAATGCTCTAGATTTTAATGAGAGACCCACCTCTTTGTTGGACCACTGATCCAAAATGAAAACAAAAACCATGTCCACCTAGATGAAATATAATTCTTCTTAAATTTGAACCACCGTTCCCTAGCATCAATCTCTCCATTTCCATAGAAAAATTGCATCCCCATGATGCATAAAAAATAAGGATTTCAAGAATAAACTCCTTTAACCAAGATTTAAGTGTCCAATTTCATAAATATTTAGGCCTTAATTCAAAAAATACATAGAGTAAATCACCTGTTATTTTTTTAGTTATTTCCAAAAATGTAAACAACTTTGAACAATTCTAAAAATTGAAGCATATGGAGCGAATTTATGAAAAACTATAAAATGCATATAATTTGTGCAAAATGTGTCCTAAAATCTTGAAATTTTTATAGACCCTTACTTGACTTATTTTCACCACTTTAGTTAAAAATTTATAGAAAAAAAATTCCACCTATTTGGGAGATATAAGTTGAATCTTCAAAATTAGGGTTTTGACCTAATTTTTTCCCAGATCAAAGCTCTTATACCACTTGTAATGAAATTACTTAAGTAAATATAAATATCAACAACAATATAACACCACAAGATAGAGAAATGATCACAATATGCAATTATAATGACTTCTCCACTTCAAAGGGGCAACCTCCAAACCATACAATAAAACTTAAGTGTTCAATATGATCATCATATAATACCCACTAACTCATATATATACCCTACTATCCTATGTAAAGAACCAAGGACAACCTACGAAGTATAATGAAATCATAAAAAAATATGATATGACATGCTAGGAGATAATGTTAGCCACATTTTGGCTATAAATATCCCAATATATCACCTAGGAATAAGGGTGTTGTACCAGAAAAAGGATCATCACATTTTTGTGTCCCAAATAAAACATGTCAATACATTGCTAAAATAAATTGGATGATGGAATGCAAAAAAACATTCATACACACATGGAGACAAAACTTTGGTTGCCTTATATATATCCATCACCATAAGTGAATGCAACTCTCTATTGGAAGTTGATTGAGAGTCTCATTTACTTGAGCTTACACTAGGCCAGACATTAACTACGTTCTCATATATCTATCATCGTTCACGCAAGAAGAAAGGATGTGTCACTAGAAAGTAACAAATCAGAATTTGAGGTATATCAAAGGAACAATGCTTTTTGACCTAGAATATAATAAGAATGATAAGTTCTTCTTGACATTATATTCAAACTCATATCATACAGGAAATGTTGATGACAATAAATCCACTTCTAGATATGTGTTCTCTTTGGGATATAGTCCAATATTATAGGGAAGCGAGAAACAAAAATTTGTTTATCAATATTCTGTTGAAGGTGAATATTGTGATGCATGAGGAGTTGTCTTGGAAATGATATAGCTACATCACATAATTAAAGGATTAGTAGTTACCACATAACTAATCGACTATTTTGTATTGTTGATAATGAAGGTGTTATAAAACTTGTTTGTAATCCAATTTTTCATGAATAGATAAAGCACATTAA
This sequence comes from Taxus chinensis, assembly GCA_019776745.2. Lineage (NCBI taxonomy): Eukaryota > Viridiplantae > Streptophyta > Pinopsida > Cupressales > Taxaceae > Taxus > Taxus chinensis. The sequence goes on along the minus strand of CM034153.1, from coordinate 660,139,862 downwards.
GGTACATGTATATTTCATATGAGAATATGTTCTATAACACAACGCCTAGCTCTAGTTTTTCCCAACACAAGAATAATGTGCACATGTATTCACCAAGTCACTGATACGAGACAAACTTGAGGCATTCAGGGAATATCTCTCATGTTTTCTTGAAACCTTGAATTAAGAGGGGAATGTAATGAATACTTACATCATGGTAGATTATAAGTGAGTAATTATTTACTCAAGATAGTTTGTTGTTGTTATATTACAATATTTACATTTGTTTTGTATTGGGAGTATTAATTTATGTAAATTTTCTTTTTATATGTAGGTGGGTTTGTTAAACTCGTATAAAAATCTTGTTAAATGTTTGTTATTGACTATAGAATACCTATAAGTATTATAGTATCTTCTTGTAGTTTTAATGGGTGATTTTATATTAATAAAATATAAGCTCTTATTGATTCATGGTTAATAATGTCTATTGGGGAATGAATATGGGATCAAATGGAAGCCATGGGGAGTGACTAGTTAGAACGTGTGAGTGAACAATGTGTAGAATAATTGGAGCATGTAGGGGTGACCAAAGCGAGGGTCATACCCGAGTACATGGGAAAACTAGAGCACATGGGGAAGACCAGAGCATGTAGGATGTACCGAAGCACGTAGGGTGCACAAAAGTTCATTCGGAATACCAAAGTGTGTAGGGGTGACCAGAATCTGTAGGGAATAATGGAGTGTCTAGGGATGACCATAGCACGTAAGGTGGACCATAGCACATAGATTATACTAGAGCATGTAGGGGAGGTCATAACACATGAAAGTTATAGTTGTGTCACAACAAGGTCGTAAAAAAGTCATAAGATTGTCATAGGCCAGTCATAGAAGGGTCATAAAAGGATCTCCTCGTCACCTCCGCAAGCCTTGATATGTATCCACCCTAAAAAAATGTTTTATATATCAACTCAAATCATGTTTACTAAAAAAAATGACCTTTTATGTTGTCATTGAATGAGAGAGGGACTTCATATGGTTCTTTCAATGAATAAAGTAGGTTAATCTCCAAAATATGAATCTATATATGCAAACCACAACAATATTGAAAAATGTTAGTTTATTTTCTTGCATAGAGGACTTGCTTCGATCGGATCCCTATCCTTTTAAAGGTTGATATAAAAACATGTAAGATATGCAATGATAAATGATATGTTAAAATGAAATGGTATACGTGTTTGAGGACCAAGGGGACCAAGCCGTGGTGCAAGGTTTATTAGTGTCAAATTACTTATTGTCGATGATGTGTTGATTGATTGGATGTTATTTCCAGTTACATGTACGATTGTTAAGAGTGTATAGGGATTAAAAATATGACTTGAATATATTTAGGATATTGTTGTATATTGTCCAATTCCTAATGTTAGAAAAGATAAATTATAGAATATGTAATGCTCTTGTTGTCATGAAAATGTGCAACATGAAAATTTCATATTTTAAAACATGACAATGAACCCCGGTGTCAAAACTTAGATTGTAAACCTTCCCGGACACTCCCCCATATCAGGTATCTCCTTGTATCAAACATACTCCCATCCTTTGAGTACTCATGTGTATTATAATGACCTTTCCCAAGAGTGGAAAAGAAGAAAACAAGTTCAAAAGAGTCTTTCAAAACAATGTCTTACAAGGCGGATCTTTCAGCGGGCTTAGGAATGGCTATTTTTAGTCTTTCTCAAGCGGGTACGTATTCTCTAGAGTTGATTTAAAGTCCCAAATTCATCAGGGATGTGTATTCATGAATTCATGAGCCAAGATGGTTTTGAAATTGATTTAGAAATATTTTTGAAATACATAGAGGTTTAGGAGCAAGTTTGGAAAAAGCAGGGTTTTTGAGGGTAAAGGAACTTGCACTACGAAAAGGCACCTGAGCTTTGGGAGATGATTCTAAGAGCTTTATAATAAGTTGGAGGTCAAAAAAAATCAATGGAAATTTTATTCAATGCTCTAAATGGTGGTAATATCCTTGCTTTCAACAACTCATTCTTTGCAGGCACAAATGGCGGCCATGATCCAAAAGCCCATTTTTTAGAAGGTTGAAAGCAGAATCAGAAATTTAGAACCCTCCCATCCTTCCCAATATGTCATTTCCAGTAAAAAAATAATATAGTTAAGTGCCTAAAAATTCATCTGGGAGCTCCAACAATTCCATTTTCAAGTTCTTCCCCAAGGTACGAGCTCCATCCTTAGCCAATTTTCTCAGGGCCACATGGCAACATGAGGATAAGGTGCACTTTTGTTGTCTCTCTTTCCCTATCCAAGGGGAAAATGGGGGTATAAAAATGTGCCCCCCCACCTTAAGCCTCATGGACCCTCAACATGATCCTGGGGAGCTCTGGTAAGCCCTTTCCATCAAATTTCTAGCCCTCGCTCCAACTTCCGCATTCTTGACACTTGTCCTCACTAGGTTGAGGCAAAATTTTGGAGTCCCTATGTCACACTAAAAAATAAAAATGGGGACAAGAAAATTCTCCCTTCCACTTGCTTCCAAATGGTTTTTCATATGACCCAATCTCAGCCACCGTGGAGAAGGGAGCCAAAACAGGTACTTGATCTTCGGCAGGCAATTTCGGGAGTTCCATAATGAGTTAGAAGGAAAACGAGAACTCATTGGAAATATAGTAAGATCCTTTAAAATATGGAACATTCATATTTTTCATAATCCATTGGCACTTCTCAGGGGAGATCATTTTTGGTGGGCACTCTTCGTGATTCCAAGGAATAAGGAAATTTTTGAAGGGGTTGCAAGAAGAACCATACCTTGATACTCATATCATTCTTCTCTAAATGAAGTTTGTAACTAAAATAATATAAACAAGTGCCAAAAAATACCTTTGGGAGCTCCGACAATTTCGTTTTCAAGCTCTCTCTCAAGGATGCTCTCGCATTTAGAGTTTTTTCTTAGTGCCACATGTCAGCATGACACTAATGGGCACTTTTAGTGTCGCATTTTCCCTTTCTAAGGGGATATGGGGGACAATAAATTTTTCCCCTCCTTTTTTTGAGCCTATAGACACACCATATGACTTCAGAGACCTCTGTTAAGCACTCTTTCTTAATTTTCCAGCCTGTGCCTCCCACAATGCATGTGTGTCATGTGTCACCCTAGGGCTAAAACGCACTTTGGGTGTCCCACTTTCCTATTCCAAAGGGGAGAAAGGGGGAATAAAAATGTTCCCCCTTCCTCTCTCCCTCTCACGCCTATAAATACCCAGACTTAGTCATTTTCGCCATTCCCCCCACATTTCTCCATTTTCATCCGGAACTCTGGTGAATTTTTTCCAAAATTCCTCCTTGACCATTTTCCATTCCCATCCATTCCACGGATATTTCCATGTTCATAGCAAGATAAACTTTCACAAAAAATCAAATTTTTTAAATCTACACGTGGATTTTTCTCCAGATTGACTTCGTTGTCTACGAACGAAGAAAACCTCATAACTTACAAACTAGGGCATGGATATAAGTGAAATTTGTGCTTCCTTCATCATTTTTAGAGGCCATAAAAACCTAGGTGGTGGATTTCACATGCACAACAAGGATTTTTTGCAATGAATAAACCCTCATTTCCTTGCAACAAATTTTAAATTTTTATTTTCCGTTGCTCCAGTGATCGGTTTGTAATGAAAATTCATAGGTGAGATCAGAAGGAAAAAATCATATCAAAAACACTGATTTCATCAAAATCTGAGGTCAGAAAATCTAGTTTTTGAAAATAGTAAATCTATACACGAGCACTTACTATTTTAGTAAGATCTCATAGTGGGAAAAAAAATTTTCAAAAGCAGCATGCACAGAAGACATCCAGAAGAACGAGCAAGGTGATCGAGGGCGAAAAGGGGAAAAATAGTAATGAACTAAAAATAGTAAATTCACTTTCTAAGTGTAGAGGAATGCATGTAGTAGGAATGAAGTTCAAATTTTCTCCTCCTCTTCATGTCTTGCTAATGCAAGCCTTCACAGAGGTCAAATACTCAAATTACAAGCAAATTCTAGCCTTAGTCGATTTGCCAAGCATAATGTGTCTCAGAGGGAAAATGTCAATCTCGAAAGCACATGTGAATCTCCACTTGTCACTAAGTGGTGACCATCTCTGTGGAGAATTTATTCATGAGATTGATGATGAGAATTTCATTCTTGTGGAGGAGTGAAAGTTAGATTGTGACTCATATGGGTGGATTCCTAATTTCGGTCATCAACATATTCGAAGTGGCAGAATTATCAAGGTTGCATTATATGAGAAATTTTTTCTAGGGAATAGTGGTGTTTCATGTTATGGAATGAACATTATTCATTGTTTTCAATGATGCATTCATCAATGCTCATCACTTAACTTCTTGGTGTGTAAGGGCAAGTGCATCTTTCCAAGAGTGATCTTTGTCAGTGGAGCATGACAATGTCATAGAGTATCATCATGAGAATTGTCTACGGGTCATCTTGAATTGACATTAGGAAATATCAATAGTGTTTTTAAACACTCATTCAACAGTCTGAGGTGTTTTTGTATCATGTATAGGGGGTATATTGTGAGCATTATCATCAATGGAAAATTGTTCAAAATAAATATCATTGGAGTCCCCCTTCAGTGTAGTAGTGTGCGGAGGGGTCATCAGGGGTCAATTTCCATCTCCATCTTCTTCAGTCATAATTTTTTCAAGTATAGGACGACATGTTTCATTCTCTAAAGTGGTCTAGTGATCAAGTGCTTTTCACTTAATCAATGTACATGATGGGCTACAATTATTGATCATTCAGATGGAGGTTTCTCATGGTGTAAAAGAGTTCAAAGATCCATAATTCATCATTGCATTAATAGATCTGATCTTCATCAAAGGCATCTTCATTCATGCTCAAAGCTTCGTATCTCCTCCATCCTTCTCTCTTTCTCCCTCTTCCTTCTATCTCCTTTCTAATTCTTCGTTGAGCATTATCATTGTATTTTGTCCTATTCACTTAAGTGACATAAATTGTAAATTGTAAAAGTATTTTCTCTAAATTATAAGGGAAATATTTAATGTTTGTTTTCTAATGGAAAATAAAAAAGTCACAAATGGAATAGGAATGTGAAGAATTATGTGGAGGGAAGATGAGAGGTCAATTTACATTGCTATAAATTAAAATGGCTCCTCCATTTCAAAGGATCTTGAAAGTTGGTATTTTTGGTAGCAATTGTGAATTGTTGTGGATTGATTAAAGTTTTGTACTCATCACTACACATGAAATAAAATCTACATTTATTCTATTCTCCTTTTCTTGTATTCTTTTACTTTTCTCTCTTATTCACTTTACAAGCAAACTGATCCCAAAAAAGCTTTTATCTTTGATAGATTGAATCTAAGAACTCGGTGTATGAGGTTTTTTCCATCTCACTAAATGGCTTCATTGTTTCTTTCTTCTATATTGAATGTTGAAATATTTCGGTTACTAGGTGTGAACTCTGCAATTGGCCTACTCACGATAGTATCCTTCCTTCCATAATTTCTCTCCTTCCCCCTCATCATTTTTATTTCCTCCCTTGTACCCTGTACAAACATTTTGACACAGGTTCAGTGGAGTATCCCTATGTGATACCTGACCTATTTGGTCAACCGACAACATTTAGTTTAGGATTAAATTAGTCACATTCAATAATGGGAGTTACACCATTCAATGCAGAGGGGCGTAGCCTCGTGAACGTTGGTGGAGACACCTAATTTGTTCAACTAAAAATTTTTCTCACCAATAGTTTTTGGCGACTTCGCTAGGGAGAGATTTTCCCAAGTGCACCCAAAAAGGATATCTTCCCAAAAAATTAAAAATATATATACAAAAATAAATAAATAAAATCATATTTCAAAGAAGAATCATTTTTGAAGTTGACTCTGTCAAGGAACAAATCCCTGTCACGTTCATTTTCCATGCACAATGAATAAATGTCAAGATTGGAGTGAAGTACCAATGAGTGACAGTGAAGAAGAAGAAGAAGAAGAAGATGGTTTCCGAGAAATGAATATTGTTGATCAGTCATGGTTCTAGACAAGTTCATACAAAGAGGGAAACTTGAGAATGACAAAAATGTCTCCTACTTGAAGCAATAATCTACAATTAGATAAAGGAAAGCAAACAAAAATTTCCTATGAGGAAGAAGGTAGGGAACTATTGAAAAAGATGCAAAGAATATATAAGATGTTGTGTGAAGCATACAAAGACCAAGAATCTATTGAAGGTGATACTTTCAACCTTGTAAAATTGAATGAGAAGCTCTGAGCCATGTCTTTCTTCACATTCCCTTGGGATGATTTCATTACATATAGAAATGATGAGATGACAGCCTTGAAGATTGAGTTTGTATAAAGAATTGTGAGTATTGTATAAGGAGATTATGATCCCAAAATCTTCCTTGAAATTTTGAAATATGTTAAATCCTTGCAAGAAATGTATGAGCAAATTGAAGCACTCCATACCAAAGAAGAAAAATAAGATATTTTTCCTATGGAGGAAGAACCCAAATATTGGTAGTACTATAGGGTGTTCATCCCTGGAAGGTTCTTGGATGCTACTGAACAAGATCTCATCCTTGAACCCTCTGATGAAAATCAAATCAGCACTTTGGAGGAGAACAATAAAGAAGACATGACAATTGATCCTCCATTCGTCAACTCATTTTGGCTGGAGGAACGGCCTGTTGATGAAATGATGAACTCAAATGAGGAATATTCTTGTTGTACAACAGAAGATCCAATGCTTTCCAGAGACTCCATAAATCATGAAGGAATGCAAGAAATTCATCCTTCACCTTGCACTGAAGATGATGAATGCAAGGTATTCATGGATAATTTTCTTTCCAATTTTGACTTTTCAAGCAATGAAGAAATGTTGAATAACAAGATAGAGGAAATTGAAGAATCAAATTCTATTCCCGATTCAATCATGGTTGATCAAATGGAAGAGGCCCACTTCCTTTAAGAATCCAAGGAGAATGAACAGTTCGAACACAACCTCTTCTCGCCCAAGGAGCAGAATGATCATCTTGGTGAATGTGAAGTATTTCATTTCCCGTATGAGTAGGAAGATTCAATAATGAATGATCAAGATAAAGTTGAAAATTATTTCCATGTTGCTTCACCAACATGGTCTTATGCTTCCCATCAAGAGGATTATGAAATGAAACTCGAGCTCGAAGGAGTGCCCTTCCCAAGAAGAATGGATATCTTATCCTTGTCAGAAAATGTTGAGAATCACATATGCTCGTGCTCATAAGTGGGTGATCCTCGGGTGACAAGAATCATAGAGGATACTAATGAGGATTTTTCAAATGAATCATGGACATGTATGGATCAGATTTGCAACCGTCTCTTGGAAGCGCATTGCAGAGCTTCTTTCAATAAGGATAAAGACGAGTTTATGGAAAACCCAGAAGAGTTATTTGTGTAAGACATCTTGAAGGCTGCACAAGAGATTGAAGGCCCCCAACTTAGCCTCAAGTTCCTAACTCAGGCGATGGAAATGCAAGATGGGTATGAATCAATTTGTGCTTCTCATTTTGATAAACCAATGTTTGATGTTGAGACAGAGCAGATGGATGAGCTTGATGTCCTCCCCAATGCCTTGGTTGGTGAGAGGGAATATGAAAGTATGTATTTCTCCTTCACACCTTGCAAAGAAGATTGTGAATGTAAAAGGGATGCAATTATTGATTCCATAATGAATATTCCCAATCTTGAAGACATTTCCACCATGGAGGAAGATAGCAGGGGACATTTTTAGCTGATTTACATTGGAGAGAGTGGTTTTAAACAACGTGAAAATTTGTAATAGTCTTGCGAGGGTACTCAAGGTCAACTTGTTCTCACCACCATTAGATGTCCTATAAAGATGGAATAGGAATCCACACTACAATATTCACTTGAGGGTGAAGAATTCTTCTATGACCAAATCAAGGATTGCAGTTTTGAGAATGGTGCCGAAACCAATTTCAAGTGGATGGATATTGTCAAAATAAATTCTAGACAACAAAGTAAGAATGTACATGAATCTTGTGAGAGAATTCAAAATCAGATTGCTCTCATCATTTCCTAAGATCCGACTGGTATTGAATATGTTTCCATGCTACAAAAAATTCTTAAAGATTGTGAGGACCTCATTTCCACTATTCTGAGCTCTATTTTTGAAAGCAGTCCTTTGGAGAAACAAAGTGAGATGTTCAGAGAAGTTGTTGAATAGGAAGAAAATTAGTTTTCTCCCACCCCTTTAGAATGCCTCATTGATCCAAAGGATGCTTCCATGTTGCAATTCCTATATGAAGAATGTTTCCAAAAAGATATCAATTTTCCCACTCTTGAGGACATGGAGGAATGGTGTCTCATGATCGCATGACATCAAGTGGAAGCCGTAGGATGCAAGAGTTTAAAGAAGGTGACAAAATTTTAATCAGATGAAAGAAATTTCTCATTGTGTTGTGAGTATGAAGTTGGATTCTTGGTTGGTATTCTTCTTCTCAATCCATGAAAAAGCATCACAGGAGCATGGTATTCTCAGATAATGACTTTTATGCTTCAAAAGTCAAACTTCATTTTATTATTCCACAATGGAATGTACTTTTCCCAACTCATTTCCATGTATGTGTACATTCTTTCCCCACAATAAATATCCATCCCCTGTAACATAATTTCCCTTTCATGTTGTGTGTTGTTTTCCACTTTTGGTGTGTTTCCCTTATGTGTGTTTTTTTTGTGTTAGAAGAAATGACTCTATAACCCAATGGATAAGGCACCGGTCCACGAGATGAATTGAGATTCTAGGATTCCTACATGTTATTTCCTCATTACGCTCAATCCACAACATGTCCCCAAGCTAGAGCCAAGTATTGTCATGCAAATGTGTAACATGAAAATTTCATATTTTCAAACATGACAACAAACCCCAGTGTCAAAACTTTGATTGTAAACCTTCCCGGACACTCCCCTAGATCATTTTTTTTCCTGTATCAGGCCTAATCATGTCCTTAAAGTAATCATGTGTATTTTAATGACCTTTCCAAAGTGTGTAAAATAAGAAACAAGTTCAAAAGAGTCTTTTAAAATAATTTCTTACAAGGTGGATCTTTCAAGGGCTTGGGAATGATTATTTTTAACCTTTCTCGAGTGGGTATGTATTCTCTGGAGCTGAGTTAAAGACCCAAATTGATCAGGGATGTATATTCATGAGCTAGGATGGTTGTGTAATTAATTTAGGAAGATTTTGAAAAAACCCAGAGGTTTAGGATTAACTTTAGCAAAAGTGAGTTTTTGAGGCTAAAGGAACTTGCACTGCGAAAAGACGCCTGAGCTTCAGGAGATAATTCTGGGAGCTCCCGAATGAGTTGGAGGTAAAACAAAATATCAATGGAAATCTAATTCAATGATATACACAGTGGTAATCTCATATTTTTTACAACACCCATACCCTAATTTCCACAACTCATTCTTTGCAAGCACAACTAACAGTCCTGATCCAAAATCCCATTTTTTAGAAGATTTAAAGAATAATCAGACCTTGAGACTCCTACCATCCTTCTAAAAATGTCATTTCTAGTAAACATCATATAATAAAGTCTAAAAAATTATCTGGGAGCTCCGACAATGCCATTTTCTAGTTCTTCCCCAAGGTACGAGCTCCATCCATAGCCAATTTTCTCAATGCCACGTGGCAACATGAGGCTAGAACGCACTTTTGGTTTCCCTCTCCAAGATGAAAATAGGGGTAGAAAAATGTGCCCACCCCCACATTAATCCTCATGGACCGTCAACATGACCCTTAGGAGCTCCGGTAAGCCCTTTCCATCAAATTTCTAGCCCCCGCTCCAACTTCTGCATGCTTCACACTTGTCCTCGCCAGGATGAGGTGCACTTTTAGTGTCCCTTTTTCCAATTACAAAGGGACAATGAGGAAAATAAAATTCTCCCTACCCCTTTCTTCCACATGGTTTTTCATATGGCCCAGTCTCAGCCCCCGTGAGGAGAAGGGGGCCAAAACATGGTTTTTCGACGGATGATTCTAGGAGCTTCGTAAGGAGTTAGAAGGAAAAAAATCACTCATTGGAAATATAATAAGATTCTCTACAAGATGGAACATTCATATTTTTCACAAACCCTTAGAGCTCTTCAAGGGAGCTCAATTTTAGCGGGAACACTCTATGATTCCAAGGAATAAGGTCATTTTTAAAGGGGTTTCATGAAGAACCAGACATTTATACCCATATCATTCTTCTCAAAATGATATTTTCACACAAAATTATATAAATAAGTTCCCAAAAAGACCTCCAAGAGCTTTGACAACTTTGTTTTCAAGCTCTCTCTCAAGGACGCTCTCACAGTTAGAATTTTTTCTCAGTGCCACATGTCAGCATGGCACTAATGCGCACTTTTGGTGTCCCTTTTTCCCTTTCCAAGGGGACATAGGGGGAAATAAATTTTTCCCCTCCTTCCTTTGAGCCTATGAACACACTATATGACACTGGAGACCTCCGCTAAGCACCCTTTCTTCATTTTCCATTCCCTGTCTCCGTCAATGCATGTGTGCCATGTGTCACCCTAGGGCTAAGGTGCACTTTGGTTGTCCCCCTAGCCAGTTTCAAAGGGGACAATGGGGGCAGAAAAATGTGCCCCCCCTCCCTCTCTCCCTATTGCACCTATAAATACCCAAACTTAGTCATTTTCACCATTCCCCCCACATTTCTCCATTTTCACCAGGAACTCTGGCAATTTTTTTCCAATTTCCTCCTTCACCATTTTCCATTCCAAACATGTTTCCATGTTCATGGAAAAATAATATTTCATAAAAATCATTTTTTTTAAATCTACAGGTGGATTTTTCTCCAGATTGACTTCATTGTCCATGAACGAAGAAAACCTCATAACTTGCAAACTAGGGCATGGATCAAAGTGAAATTTTTTTATTCTTTCATCATTTTCAAAGGCCATAAAAACCCATGTGGTGGATTTCAAATGCACGAAAAGAATTTTTTTGCAATACAGAAACCCTCGTTTCCTTGCACCAAATTTTAAAATTTTATTTCCCATTACTTCAGTGATCGGTTTACAACAAAAATTCATAGGTGAGATTAGAAGGAAAAATCCATATCAAAAACGTTGATTTCATCAAAATCCGAGGTCATGAAATCTAGTTTCTAAAAATATTAAGTCTTTACATGAGCACTTACTATTTTTAGTAAGATCTCATAGTGGGAAAAATTTCTTCAAAAGCAGCATGCACAAAAGAAATCCATAAGAATGAGCAAGGTGATCGAAGGTGAAAAGGGGAAAAATAGTAATTTACTAAAAATAGTAAATTCACTTTCTAAGTGTAGAGGAATGTGTGTAGCAAGAATGAAGTTCAAATTTTCTCCTCCTTTTCATGCCTTGCTAATTCAATCCTTCATGGAGGTCAGATACTCAAATTGCAAGAAAATTCCGGCCTTCATGGATTCGGCAAGCATAATGTGTCTCAGAGGGAAAATGCCAATCTCAGAAGCACATGTGAAGCTCCACATGTCATTAAGTTATCACCATCTCTCTGGGGAATTTCTTCATGTTATTGATGATGAGGATTTCATGGTTGTGGAGGAGTGAAAATTGGATTGCGACTCATATGGGTGGATTCCTAATTTCGGTCATCAGCGTATATTAAAAGTGGTAGAATTATCATGGTTGCATTGCATGATCAATTACTTTTAGGGAATGGTAGTGTTTCATGTTATGGAATGAGAATTTTTCATTGTTGTGAACAGTGTACTCATCAGTGCTCATCACTTACCTTCTCAGTGTGTAAGGGTAAGTGTATCTTTCAAGGAGTGATTTTTGTCAGCGGAGCATGTTAGTGTCATAGAGGATCATCATGAGTGTTGTCTGCAGGTCATATTGAATTCACATTACGAAATCTCAACAAAAAATTAAACACTCATTTGGCAGTCCAAGGTGTCTATGTATCATGTACATGGGGTAAATTGTGAGCATCACTAGAAAGGGAAAAGTGTTCAAAGTGAATCTCATAGGATTCCCCCTTCAGTGTAGCAGTGTGTGGAGGGTCATCAGGGGTCAGTTTCCATCTCCATCTTCTTCGGTCATAATTGGTTCAAGCATGGGAGGACATATTTCATTGTCTATAATGGTCTAGTGATCAAGTGCTTCTCACTTCTTCAATTAGTGTACCTGATAATGGTCTAGTGATCAAGTGCTTCTCACTTCTTCAATTAGTGTACCTGATGGGCTATAATTGTTAATCATTCAGAAGGAGGTTTCTTATGATGTAAAATAGTTCAAAGATCTAGAATTCATCATTTCTGTAATGGATTTGGTCTTCATCAAAGGTAGAGGCATCTTCATTCATGCTCAAAGCTTCTTATCTCCTCCCTCCTCTCTTTCTCCCTCTTTCTTCTATCTCCTTTCTAATTCTTCATTGAGCGTAATCATTGTATTTTGTCCTATTCAGTTAAGTGACATAAATTGTAAATTGTAAAAGTATTTTCTCGAAATTATAAAGGAAATACTTAATTTGTGTTTTCTAATGGAAAATAAAAAGTCACAAGTTGAATAAGAATATGAGAGGTCAATTCACATTACTATAAATTGAAATGGCTCCTCCATTTCAAGAGATCTTGAAATTTAGTATTTTTGGTAGTAATTGTGAATTGTTGTGGATTTATTGAAGTTTTGTACTCATCACTACACATGAAATAAAAGCTACATTTCTTCTATTCTCCTTTTCTTGTATTCTTTTACTTTTCTCTTTATGCATTTTACAAGCATAATGATCCCAAAAGATATTTTCATCTTTGATGGATTAAATCTAAGAATTCAGTGTGCGAGGTTTTTTCCATCTCACTAAATGGCTTCATTGTTACTTTCTTCTATATTGAATGTTGAACTATTTCAGTTACTGGGTGTGAACTCTGCAATTGGCCTACTCACGGCAATAGCATTCCTTAACTAATTTCTCTCCTTCCCCCTCATCGTTGTGATTATCTCCTTTGTACCATGTACAAGCACTTTGCCACATGTTCAGTGGAATGTCCTTGTGTGATACCTAACTTTGGGCAACACGTAACATTTAGTTTAGGATTATATTAGTCACATTCAATAATGAGAGCTACACCATTCAATGCAAAGGGGCGTAGCCCCGTGAATGTTGGTGGATGAAAGGAACGATAAGAATATTGTTCCAAGCCGCGATCTTAGATGATAATAGCACACCACATTAGATTTGCAAAGCAGAAAAGCTAAAATACCATATATGGAAATCCATCACAATCCATAATGCTCAATACATTACAATAGAATGACTTAAATTATTCAATAAGAAAGATGTACATATAGGAGGAGGGAAGTGTAACTACTACCTAAATCAGTGGTGAAGAACTCCCACTAACTGATACTGGTAGTTAAGTTAACTCCAAAAGACTAGTAAGCTAACTTCACATAACTGAGAAGCTAACCCAACACAACTAGTAAGCTAACTCCACACAACTAGTACACCTAAGCAAGCTAACAAGTTTAGGGCTAACACAAGTGTAAGAATTATCCTAATAAATAAATAAAAGGATAAATAATAACCTACACTAATAGTGGAGACACCTAATTTTCCCAATTGACAAATTTTATCACCAACAGCTCTCATAGCATACATAGAGAATGTGAAAAGCATCTTTTTTAAAGAAATGGAAGAAGAAGGGAGTAGTAAACCAACACTCACCTCAAATTGTATAAGAACATGTAAGTGCAATACTCAAAAGGTTGATCATGAATCTTTGATTTTAATCTTGAGTTCTACTATGAGTTCATGTCTAAGTTATTAATTCAGTAATATGATTCCAATGTATTATTACATGTTCCCATCTCTTGGCTATATCTTCCTTGAATTTTTTTTTGTTGTTATTGTGCATTGCATGTTAAGTTATGTTTTATCTTATATGCACTATTTAAATGTGCTAATATGAATTTATCATAGACTATAATGTGTTGCACATCCTGATGAGTGATTCTAGGAACCTCTGCTAACAATGGTTCCATTTTCAAGACCTAAAAATGTTAATATGGATACCATGGTTATGAGATGAAAATATGGATACAAGAGAAGATGAAACATTTTTTGGAAGATGAAGAGGTCATGATGGGAATTCCTACAAAAAGAATCAAGTTGGAACACATATATGGAGACATTCATCAGATATTTTGATGTGATCTCTAAGAAAAATTAGCTTCATGGTTATCTAAACTAGAATATTATTGTTTTAGGTATGAAGAAAAAGAATAATATGAATGGATGGATGAAAACTATACAAACTAGATGAGAAATGGACTCGATTTGTAGACTATTGGATGCAAACTACTATTGATGGGTATGTAACTAAATTTTTTTTTAAAAAAATTGCTCATTTGATTGTGTAGAAGCGTGTTTTATTCTTAGATTGTGAGGTAAGTTTGTCAAACAACTCCCTTTCTTGGTAAAAATGCTAGTTGTGGAAAAGACCATGGTATCAATTTTGTGTGACGTGGAGTAGTCAGGTATGCACCAAAGGGATGAAGTCCTAAAGGAAGGGGGAAGAGGGGGAAGGGGACAAAATCAAAATAGTCCCTTAAAGGGTTTGATAATGATCAAAAAGAAGAAAAGAGAATAATGCGAAGAGTGTAAAGAGAATTTAGACAACACAATAGATGGGAAAGTTTAAGTCTTGTGGTGGGAAAGGTAAAATCGACTGCAAGTAGGACTAGAGTAGGAAAATTTACCAAGGGAGGAAGAAAGGAACCCCCTGAAGAGATAGAAGAGAAGAGAGAAGAAGAATATTGAAGTGACCTAGAAGGTGCATACTAAGTCATTGACCCTGATAGTAGTGATCTAGAGGGTGCATAGAGAGGCATTGACCCTGATTGTGGAATTGAAAAAAGGATCGAAGGAACTAATGGAAGGGAAAAGTAAAGTATGGGATTAGAGATAGTTACGAGTATATTTATGAGGTAATTGAAACTTAACCTGAAGAAGCCATCATAGAGACCATGGTATTGCTCAAACATAGAAGGAGCGGTCTATAATGAGGAAATCATACAATATCCACACATGCCAGTAGAAGATGATAATACCCATCTTCTAAGATATATGTCCCTTGATCCAAATAGACAACTTGGGATTCTTATAATGATTGGGAGAAAATTGGAATTTTATAAAAATTACGAGAGAGGATGAATCAACCATACATTGTACAAACAGTGTTACCTGCAAGTTCAGGAGACTTAAGTGTGGAATAAATCCCATATGAAGTAGACCATTCATTGAGTATGCATCCTTTGTACATAATCCCTTTTAGTCAAAATAAGGAAACGAGTGGGGAGTGTAGCAATGATAGTTCTATGAGCCTAAATTACATAGTAAGTTTTCCAAAATTTGTGGAATCTAGCATTGATTCTTCATATTCTGAAGAAGTAAGGCACGAATCTAGCAAGTTAAGTATAAGTACTGGTGCAACCATTTATGAACTCATGTAGTTTTTCAACTAATACTTGTGCATAAAATTTTACAAGAGGACAACCTGGTACAGGAAGAAATATTTTTCATATTCCCAATCTAAATGCAAGTCTACAACCTTATAACAGATCCTCTTATCTGAAACATTATTTTCTAACTTGTTAAATGTGATGGGGTGTAAAAGGAGTGACAAATGAAAATACTAAAAAGTGTGAACTCGTAGGATTGTTGCATGGTCAAACTTTTGTATTCATATAATCAATGAAATTGAGTGGGAAGACGTTAAAATATGTGTGCGATGATCTCACCCAGGAATTCAAAAGGAAGAAGTGTGTAGGAAAAACCATTCAAGATTTGAAATAAATTAAATAAAAACTTGAAGAATTTGTAATGGAGTATGACATGAGATTCTCTAATATAATGAAAAAAACCAATTTTAATTTATATGAACCTAGTAAGGTTGTTTGGTTTATGGAAGGATTGTGTAATAAGGTCTGGTTTGTAATTGCATAGAATAAATTTACCATTTTAAAAATCAATTGAAGTCACTGTAAGGGTAGAAAATATTGAAGACTGTGGATGTAGTGTGGCAGCAAGTCAAAAGACAAAATCCAAAGTAGATGATGTAACGTGCATATTAGAGGAGCTGTAAGAAGGAAAGAAACTAAGATCGAGTATATGGTTATGTTGAATGTAGAGACAAAGGACACCATAAGAATGATTGTACTAAATCCTTGACAAGAAAGTCATTATATCCATCAGACTGAAGAGAATGATACTACAAAGTCTACAGGATATGGGGACACTTGCTCTATAAATGTCACTTGGTACAACATTACGTTCATCAGCCTTAGAACATAGTATGTTGTTTTTACATATTAACCATGTATGAGACTAAAAGATGAAGGGTCTCCATTATAGATAAATATGCAAGGAAAGATAGAGTTATTTTGTATAGTTGTATTTCTTTGCTCCATGGCCTCTTAGCCTCAATGTTGTAAATGTTGTAATTCTACTTTTATTTGATGAAGATTTTTTATTTGTGTTACCTCTAATTTTGTTGCATAATGTATAATTATTCTACTATTCATGTTTCCATTTTTTTCATATTGAAATAATTGTATTTTATTGCCTCTTAGCATGCCCTATGCTAGGGAATTCTGCTTTACAATGGTGCAGTGAGCATGGAATAATTACGTAACCATTTTAGGAACATGCGGCTGAATGAATGAGCTCCAATACACAACCTACATAAACTGATGGGCCAATTTAATTATTATAAGAAAATGGCATTGCGGGGATACAAGAACAACAAATATTGGTTTGTATAACTTTTTATTTCAAACTAATTAAACATATTGAGGTTCTTGAAAAAGGCAGTGATGCAGGTTTATAAATGACCAAATTTGTTTTTAATATTGTCCAATGATAAGCAAAATTTTCAATAATAAAAAGTGGTTCCACCTAAGAAGATATGGGTTGTGAAGAGATTTTGTAGGTGTGTATAGAATCATCTTATTGCACAGACCTGAATGTGGAGTGAATTTAAGATAGGTATTAAAGTGTAAAATGGGTTGACTTTGAAATAGATGACTAATAAAATTCAAATTCATGGGAATACACATCATGAATTGTTAGACGGGACCATTTATTGCATAGATTAGAGAAGAAGCGGACAAAGTAAATCCAAGCAATGTGGATGAAGAAGACAATCTAAATCAATTTGATCATATGCAATAGAATATGTTTTTTGAAGATTGCATATAATTTAACACCTAATCCAATATTATTCTAGTTGTCTTCTTTAATTCTGCACTCAATTTTGAAATAGGAGATATGGAGTACACAATGAATGTATGGGGAATTACACATTAATAGACATTATGGGAGTGATTCAAGGATTACAATATGTGAAGGAGAATTGTGGATCAAATTGTGAGGTGTATTACACAATAGACAATGATTGGCACGTAGCACGTAATAGATTATGTAATGAATGTCATTGATTAGTGATGCAATGATAGAATTTTCCAAGCAGTGGATGAGTAGTGGATTGAATGGGTATAATCTCCTTGTTTTAGTAGTAATAAAGAATGGCTTAATTTCATACCTGAATAATTAGACAACCGGATAGGGGACAACATATTGCATAAGTATGAGAAGATTGTATGTGAGGATAAGAGATGGTGGAAAGGGTGCATAGGACCCATTGACCTTGGTAGGAGTAACATTAGTTGTTAGTTTCATACAAGTATATACCAAATGTAATGTTTCTATTTATGTCTCGGGATGAGACACCCATTTAAGTATGAGAAAGTGTTAGCATTGATAAAATTAAATATATTTCATTTGTCTTGTAGCATAAGGAATGCGAGAAGACATAAGGGAAATCAAGAATAACATGGAAGATGAAGGTTCTCCGTTGCAGATAAATATGCAAGGAAAGAGTGATTTCTTTTGTATAGTTGTATTTGAATTCTCCATGGCATCTTGGAATGAATATTGTAATTATGCTTTTATTGAATGAAGGTTTCTAATTTGTGATGTCTCCAAATTTGTTACATAATGTGTAATTATTTATTTATTTATTCTTCCATTTCTGCGTATTGAATTAATTATATTTTATTGCCTGTTAGCATGTCTTATGCAAGGGGCCTTTGTTAACAAAAATTGCCAAGAAATTGTAGAGCCCCTGCAATTGCGACTAACAAGAATTTTGAAAATCTAAAATTAGATTGTGTAGCAAGCTTCAAATGTCCAATATGGTTTTCTTCCTCCTTAGGAAAACCTATAAGTATGGCATACACAAACAAGATCTCCACATGTACCAAAATATAAGGGGGGTGAAGGGAGGGGGTGTGACTTTATAGATTTGGGGGGGTGCATAGAGGATTGGGATGGATATGAGTGTAATGTGCATATATAATTGAGATGATAAGAGTCCATTGTGTATTGGAGATGTAACTGGGTAGGTGGAGTGTATAGGGGGATGTGACAACATTGAATGTGAGCGAATGAGGATAAATGAGTGGGTTAAATTTCTTAAATCAACTTTATTTTATGTTTTTAGGTGTTTTGTGGATTGTTGATTTTTAGGGATTATTGTGTTTTATATTGATTTTGTACTTTTAGCTCGGGATGCCTTATGTGCAAGGTGCATTTTCTGGTATTTACACTTGAGACACGTGCCTTCATTTAAGCCAAGAACTAGTGTGTTCTAATAGGTGGATCTCCCATATGAATCAACTTCAATACATCCATGGTTGGATGGTAGACTATGTTGTGATAAGGTCTTTAAAGTTTCCTAACGAGGAGATTAATCTCCCCCAAAAAAGGCAACCAAAAAAATTTGAAATGTTTTCAAAACAAACCTCCTTTTTTCCAACATGTTTCCTTTTCATTAGACAATTCATTTTTTGTTTGTTCATTTGTAATTTGAAATCCTTACACAATTAGCTTTACATTAATGTGTGTTTTTTTTGCTTAGTTGACGGTGATCATGAAAACTCACAATGACAATTTCAAAACCTGAGTGGGTATAATGTTGACTACACCGCATTTTATTAGGGAGGAGATTTTTAACATGAACTAACTTTTTACCAATATTTTGCATTGCATGAACCTAAATCTACAAAACAATTTCTTGCAAAGATGACAAATACCAAACTGCATCTTCTTGAAACATGTCCCTTGTATCTTTTAAAGTTTCAAATTGTTGGCCCCTACTCTAGAGACTTTTCTCTTGATTATGATATGGCTGAGGATGTAGTGAAATATCATATTGTGCACAAACAAAAAGATATGGGCTTTGATATTGAGAACTCTAAATCAACCCAAAATGCCCCAATTATGTAAAAAACTTCCCCGAATAAAAAACAAAAAAAATGCTAAAAAAACATAAATGAACATAGCTTTCCATGCTTTGTAATGTTTCAAATTTAACATCATCTCTTTTGTCTTATATGTATTTACATGTAAAAAAATTGGTGCCCTTTCAGTTTGTTAATGTGGGTAATGGGAAAAGAATAAAAAATGCTCCTCTTGGCTACACACAAGTTTCACTTCCTTTCTACAAGAAATTACAACTTTTGTCATGTATACAGAAAAAGTAGTTTTCAAAACGATCTTTGTTAACAAGTGTGCTTAGTTTTTTTATCACAGTTGTGTGGCCCTTTTGCTATGCCAATGTGTCCAATTGGAAAATAAAAATAAAAATAAAATGAAAGTTCTCTTTTCTACACGAATATTTTATAAGTTTGAGCTTCAAACAATTATTTCCTTGCATGTACATGTACATTGCTATTGAGTTATGTTTGCTGCTTTTTTGGGTTTCATTGTTCAACTTCAACTTTATTGATATGGGAAATGTGAAATTAAAATTAAAAATAAATTGAAGTTTCTACTAGGTTCAAAGTAGTTTCCTTACGGTGTTAGGAATAATTTCAACTCTTGTCTCATATGATTGCAAAGTAACATTCAAATAAATCTCCTTTAATTCTTGTCATGTGATTATGCTAAAATGTAATATCCTAGCCTAATCTAATGCAAGTTTGTAGTAAATAAATAAGTAATAAAATAACTAAAATACACCCAAGCAAACTAAGAAAGTAGAATATGAAATGGTAATGTGCAAAGAGGGTTAGAACGCCCTTACATGATTTGTCAAGGTCGTTGGAATGTGCCGCAGTGGAGACCAGCTGAACAAGAGGAGAAAACCGTTACATGGGGACTTAGGAAAATATAGATTTGAGTTGTCTGAGTAGACTAGAGTGCCTAGAGAAGGATAGGAGTGCCTGTGGCGCCTTGTTCTGAGATCTGGGTGCCCTGGTCTGCAGAAATGAGCAAGGAACCTCCTCTAAAGTGTTGTTGATTGATTGCCTGTGTTTGCTTTCTGTCACGTGAGTATCGTTGAACTTCGTTGGATGTCAATGTAAATCAAAAATGGAGGAAACACTTGCAAAACCCCAGACAAAACATCAAAACCCTAAAAAAAGAAAGATGCATATGAAGGGGTCAAATTGTTTTCGGCTGCAAAATGGATGGACTTATCATTGAGTGTTGCACTACATCTCATACCCAATGTAGTTCTAGGTTTGTGTGTGTGGAAATCATGCCCTATGTGCTCTTATGTCAGTCACACTTTGTGAGTAGTGAGCAATAACTAGATGTAGAATGTAAGTAAATAGTGCATCGAATAGAATGAACTTCCCTCCTATGAAGTGTAATGTGGATGAACCAACCTTTGTCCCTTGTGATGGAGCTAGATGAATGTAATGGAGAAATATAAGCCTTTGATAGATGTAACCTTAGGTGGTGATAGTAAGTGCCTAGTGTTTGGTCTCTCATTATAGTCTCATAACTTTATATTTATATGGTTCTCTTGATTTGATTTTGTAATTAACCCCAAAAAGGCCAACCACCATAAAGATAGAAAGCTCAAACAGATAGAAAGTGCCCAAAAAGTGAGAGGAAAGTGTAAAGAGGATCAGAGCACCTAGAGGGGATTAGGGCACCTGGGGCACCCTAGTCCTGGCTGGGTGCCCCAGTCAGAAATAGGAAAGATGCAGTATGACAATACAAACTAGGCAAGTATGGGTACAAGACTGAAAGTGCCAACAGAAAACAAATAAATATGGCCAAAGACGTGGGTTGATTAGCACTCTTTTTCACTCAAGAACCATATGAATAGTAGTATGAAACTGAGACTAAATAATTACCCAATGTGCATGATATAGTGTCTACATTTTCCCCCACTTTATCTTGAGGAGTGGAAAGCTCGGTAACATAAAGTAGATAGAGGTGTGTATATGATATCCATGTAGATCAATGTAGAGAACGTGTTGAGGGACTAGACAGAGCGTGGAATGAAAAAAAAGATGGAATGTGGAGACTAAAGATGCAAAAGTGTAAAAAGTGATGCGAGTGAACCTAGGGCAAAAGTGCATGTGTAGATGCCAATGTGTGTGATGTACATGCATGTTAGTATGTTGTGTGTGATGTTGAATGATGTTGTTGTTATTGTTGCCTAATTCTTCCCATACAGATGGACCTAAAAAAGAGAAGATGATCAAGTAGTCAAATAAGTCTATATTATGTGTAAAAAAGCATGTACATATGTAAAAAACATGTAACAAAAGTATGAAAATGAAAAAGGAACATGTGCATCTGATCCACGATGAGAGAAAGGGTGTAGAAAGGATCATGTAAATGTCAATGAAGTGTGATTTTTTTGGGCGATCTCATGCCACTGGCCGAAGAAGTGTAGGGAGAAATATATGTTATTCTCCATCCTGTAACTGCTTCCCAAGAGTGTGAAGATATCTCTGTATTGGCTATTTTTTTGCGTGATCCGACGCCACTAGCCGAAGAAGTGCAGGGAGGAAATTTCAATGTTCCTCCAACCTGTAACTTCTCCCCATAATGTTGAGGAAAATCTGCCCTATAAAATCCATTGTGTATGCAGTTCTATAGACTGGTCTGAACCCACTCATTGTATAACCCACTGTGTCATGGACGGAATCTGAAAATTGAACTATACCGGTATTGTGTTGTGTAGTGTGTATAAACCCAAATGATGCCCCCCTCTTTGGGGGTGTATGCGACATCACAGATAAGAGGATGTGGCCTCAAAAGAGGATTGACCACAGAAATTGTACCCTATAAGGGGTAAGGGATGTGCTTGGTAGAAGCCAAGGCATATACAAACAAGTGGCTAGAGACAAGTGTTAGTATGAACAAGCATGCATGTAGAAAACAATTGTAAGCTACGCAAACCTTGTGTAAGCTAGGATGCAAGTAAACATGTAAGAAACCAACCATAAACTGTGAAAATTGGGTTATAAACATGGGACATCACTCATGATGTCACAAGACACTCAAGGCCATAGTGGTCATAGATAAACAAATAAGTGTGCACACCAAACAAAGGGCAAGGCCCGCATACAATAGCAAACAACGACAAACAAGAACAAAAAATAGACAGATAGCCATGGAAGCAAGTAATCCTACAAAACAAATGTTGCACATGAAGCACTCATTAGCATGTTAGAAAGATAACCCATATGTCAAAAACGTGTGTAACCAATAAAGTAGTGTGATACGAAACAAAATGAAATAATATCACCTGTAGTGGACAAAAGTGGATGCCCCCAATATCCGTCATGGGGCTGGTAGTGTGCCAAACATCCATGCTATGAGTAGAAGCTTTGTATCTGTGATCACAACTAGAAAATAATGTGAACGCGCATGTGTGTACAGTAAAGATAATGAAATACTAGAGACCTATCTAGCATGTGTAATAAAGCGAACATGTGCAAGCAAAAGTAAATACAACCAAGATATGCAGTATGTTGTGGATGGATGGAATGGAATGTAAAATTGATGGTAGGAGCCGCATGCCCCCCGAATGAATGGATTTGTATGCATTGAGGTTCATTTGTTTATGCTCCCTCAACAGTAAAAAATGAACCATAAATGAGAGTGCATCATTGGGAAATGGTCAAACTATGTGTTGTGTGTAGCATGTTATGGTGAATGTGTAGTGATGACACGTGACATGGAGATGAGATGTGCGTGACGTTGTAGCCTAAGTGTATATCATGACAAGATGATTGAATTAGTGATGATTTATCCTAAAGCATGTATCACTAAAATATTATCATAATATGTGACAATGATACTAGAGTAAGTGATGATGTAGCCTACAACATATATCACTACAAGATGATCAGGAGTGGTGATGTAGCCTAAAACGTATACCACTAAGTGATGCAAGCAGTAATGACTATGTAGCCTATGACGTATATCACTAAATTAGGAATGTTGCATGAGGGATAGGATTGAATGATGAACGTGTAAGTGTGATGAGGTCCATTGGTGATACAAACCCTTAACAGTCCAGTATTGACTGTGAGACTAGAGTGTGTCATCAGGTAATGAGTAGGTGTGTAGGATGTGTAGCATGTGTAATGAGTGCAATGCGTATGAGTAGGTGTGTAGCATGTGTAGCATGTGTAGTGCGTAGTGTGTAGTTATACACACCCAAAATTGCACGTGCTACATTGTTGAAAAATGGTTACAAAAGTCCCCAATGATGATTCAGATCCTTTCAAGAAGGTTTTTAAGCTCCAAAACCCATTCGCAGTGTATATTTGTTACCTAGACGTCTTCACTTAGCCTTCCCACACTTTTTTCCAGCTTTCTGCCTCTTTTTGTGCATGTTTTGGCCTTTAGTGCAGGACTTCCGCCCTTCCTGGGCGGTGGTTCTGAAACCGCCGCCCCAAAACAAGGCAGTGGTCTTGCCCGCTTTTCCTAGATTCAGTCATGCGTGTTTTAACATGAGATGGTTCACTTAATTTTGCTTTTACCATGCATCCGTGAGCCAAATTGTCTAAAATTAATTTTGATTACTTGGTTCTCTGTCCTCCTTATATTTTTTAAATAGATTTAATTAGTTGGAACTGCTTCTTCTTGCCTTGAGCATGAAGGCACCTCCCATCCTCAATTCCTATATATTCCATGCTTGTATTCAAGCAAAAGGCCTGAGAATTTTTTGTGTATCTTGCATTGTATTACTGCTACACTCTTGTTAGGAATTGCATAGCCAAGTGTTGATCTCTTTTGCTATCTCTCTTCTACTTGCATTGCATCCAGACTGCCATCAAGTTGGCATTGCTCAAGCACCATCTTCTTATTGTTGTTCTTGCATTCCCAATCCCTTGGAATCACATGAACACTCAAAGAAAGAAAGGAGCATACTGATGGGACATATACAAATACAACCAGATTTTCCAAAGCTCTTGCTTGTCCAGGTTGGAATTGTGTGTTTGTTTGTTTTGTTTGCTAAATTATCAATTTCAAATCACTAGTTTCAATTACATATCAAATAAAGTAGAAATCAATCATTTCAATAGAGTAAATAATCATGAGTAGATCAAATCATTAGTAAGTTTTCCTCTTTGACATTACGAGGGAAGTTTTAGGGAATACTAGCCCCTTTCACGGTCATGATTTGTTCTTCACCGTTGAGGTAGGGTTTGAAGGGTTTTTTATTAGATTAGGTTAATTGTTTTAGATTAGATTCACACATTCGCACAAGTAACCAGCTACATCCGACTGATTACTTGTCTTTAGTTTATTTATTAGATTAGAACACATTGCTTAAAAATTAGAAAAGAACAAAAAGATTTCCTTTTATAGATTAGTTTGCTTTTATTACTTTGATTCCATATATTGTGAAAACTCCAAAAACATAGATTATATTTCCTTTAGTAATTAGTTTGCTTATCAAAAATCATTTTATTTCATTTTGTATGACCATCAAGAGTCCACAACAGGAAAAGACATATAGTTGTGATCCCTTAGTCCCACAACCCAATGGGCCAGAATTGATAATTGACATTGATACCAGTTTACGCTTGACAGTCTTACGCACACCTGTAACTTTTGCTAAAAAAAATAGAACAACTCAATACACTAAACATCACTTTTGATCAAGCCTATGACTATTGGACTACTCCTGGCAACAAGGTTTGATTACACGCATGATCATACAAGGGCCACATCCTCCACGAGTCTTTAGTTGTGATCCTCAAGTCCCACAACACAATGGGCCTTCTAATCAATTAGACATTGACACTAGTTTGTGTACCTTAGTATTCAAATCTTCACCACTTCCACAAGACATTATTGCACAACTTTCCTTACTAAAACATAGCAGGCCGATCAGGCTAAGACTTTCTAGACTAGACCAAAAAATTGCCCATAAATCCATGTGGCTCCACCACACCTCTCGTCCTCACTTCCATGACCTTGTCTCGAGGTTATTTTCCACGTGTTCAACAACCAACAAACAGAATCTTGGTAGAGCTCGACATTGATTGGAGTCTCCGAGAAGCTATTATCTCAAACTGAGCCATCACACCATTTCAAGTTAGGAGAGCATTCCTTTCCTTAGACTTGTAGATCCTAATATTGCGTGTTGAAGATATAAGATTTCCCAATTGGCTCAATCCCCATCATTACACTCATATTCACATTCATTCTACACTGGCTGTATCGCAAAACCTCGAGAGGTCGGGTGCAAATAAGGTCACGTGTTGATTTTTTTTGTCATACAGTAGTGTCTACCATGTAGTGTGTGAGCTTCATGTGTATAGGATGCCCCTCAACAATCAAGTGTGAACCAAATCACAAGAGTGTGTCATCGAGTAATGATGATGCTAAAGTGTAGATGAGGATGCCTATACTAGGAGGTTGCTAATGCGAGTATAAAGCATGTGTCAATGTTAAGGTGTGGGGGTATATATATGTAATGCCCCCCAAGTGTGGAAGATGAATAATCAATCATATAATGTCATTTATCAGTTTTACGGTCAAAGTCAAATGGATAGGCATCAAAGACCTAGTGAGCAATGTTGTCGGGTTGATCACATAAGGAGTCATTAAGACGTAAGTTATACATGTCCATATCATATTCATCATCAGTGAATGGAGGAAGTGGACAACCATGTGCATACCAATGAGTGAGATTTTGTGCATAACCAAGAAAGGAACTATTACAAATGAAGACACGACCGAAAGGCATGGGGAATGATATATCTATATGATCAGGATCTAAAGTACCCCCAATGTAATCAAACCATGATTTTACTAATGTAAGCAGTGTAGATCAAGTATCACGTACAAGGAAGACCGTGAGATGAAAGACACGTAGGCCATAAGCAGCAATGATGTGAATAAACCCATGACAAAGATGAGGAGTGTGTGGTGGAGGGTATAGGTCCTCAAAATTAAAGCCTAGTTGAGTCAAGCCATCATGGGTACATACAGTCTCATCGCAAGTAGGATCAAATGGAATATGTTCCCAATATGCATCATTCATGAAAAACGTGTTGGTAGAGGTGGTGCATGTGAAGGTATAGGAGATAGAGCGACATCCATAGACTGGACAAACCCCCCATAAAGAATCATAGCAGCAATAGTAGTAGGTGGAGGCGATAGCGTATAAGAAACAACATCTATCACACAAATAACACCTTCAAGCAGCAGTAAATGAGGTTGTTCGTCCATAGATTAAGGATCATCTGTAGTATCAGTGTGTGAAGTAGAAAGAGCAGTATTAGGATCTTGGTCGCAATATTAGAATGGGTCTTGGTCACAAAAAAATAGTATATTCAACACCTTCATGTATGAATTTGACACAATGATGTACAGTAGAAGCAACGGCTTGCATGGCATGAAGACATGGCCTACCAAGCAAACAATTATAGGAGACTCGAAATTCAATGACAAAGAACACAATGTTGACAATTTTTAGTCCTATAGTGATATGTAATGTAATGTGACCAACACATGGATGAACAGAACCATCATATTGATGTAGGATCATCATCCTCATAGCTTGGAGAGTACAATGAAGTTTAAATAATCCTATAAAAGACACTAGGCACAAACTAGGAGTTGTCAAATTTTTCTCTCTCCAACCATGTCATAGTTCAAATTCATATTTGTATGTGCATTGATGTAGTAAAGGTGAAAAGCCTTGTAGTAGTGGTAATTTTTCATATTTGACTAGGTAGGGAGGTTGAATAAGTAAGAATGAGTTGTCATGAGGTTTATAAGGCCATGAAGACCATAAAAAGGAATATGTAACGAGTGTGAGGTGTTTTGAGATATAGATTATCCATAATTGCTATGATTAGAGGCATGGTTGAGCCTTCTTAGGGTGACTTAGTCAAATTAGAAGTTGGTTGAGCTTCTTAAGGAGAAAAAATAGGTAAAATAATACACAAGAGAGAAGGAATTCAAAGAGAAAGCCAATAATAGATGGTCTAAGGATGAATAATATATGCATGGCGTTGGAAATAAATAATTTGCCTCTATTTTGAATAAAAATTGCATATTTACAATAGACTATGCATGTAAATTGTGTCAGGACAGTAGTCTTCAAACCCTCGGTCCTCTTTAAGTGATTAGTTTCTCTTTACTGTCAAGATTAAAAGTTTCTAAAGGCCTCAAGGAATGAAAATATAATTTTTATACGTTTTAAAATTGTTTCATATGCTTTTTGTAGTCTTTTATAGGTTCTTGGCCTCGAACTAGGGCCTCTGAGATCTTTTAAATGCCCAGATGAAATGAGCCCAATTTCTCAAAATACCTATGTCTTCACATAACTTAAGGATCTCAAAAGTTTCAAGATGATTGAATGAGTGCATTTGAAGATCCATGTAACAATATTTTCGAGCCAATTTGCATGTTACAGTCAACATGGGCAGAAGACAATTTAAGAGCAATTTGAGCAAGTTTAGATGTTTTCAAGACCATAAAACGATGTGGAGTGAGATCTCAGAGTTATAAGAAGGAGTTGCAATGAGTTTTTGGATGAGTCCTATGAAGGATTCATTATTGTTTTTGGAATAAAATATTGATTGTACAGGTTTTTTAGACTGTTTCTAGACCAAGGAAAAAAACCTACTATAGAAGGTGAATTAGACAGAGTTCATAGTATGGCCTTGAAATTCATGATCTTAGACTTGGAAATATAGATGAAATGGAGGATAGA
This sequence comes from Taxus chinensis, assembly GCA_019776745.2. Taxonomy (NCBI): domain Eukaryota; kingdom Viridiplantae; phylum Streptophyta; class Pinopsida; order Cupressales; family Taxaceae; genus Taxus; species Taxus chinensis. The sequence goes on along the minus strand of CM034153.1, from coordinate 660,111,790 downwards.
TAAAGCCCTTAGGGATAACTTCACAAGATAAAATTCCATCCTCTTCACAAAGGACTGACTGCGCATCAATTTTTTGATCTCTAAATTACCATGCAAAGAAAAGAGAGCTGGGTAAAATCAATATAGATCTAGATCATGGAGGTCATGAAACACTTTAGGAATGATAATGGGAAGCCTATAAAAGCATTGACCCAGGGCATGGAAATCCTACTATTTTTCATCTCAAGGTTTGAGTTGGGCATACAAATCACCTTAAGAAGCCTAAAAATAGGAATATTATAGTCCAAATGGGAGATTCATTGTTAGATCAAAGTGTTGAGGAAGTTTGAATCTCCAATATGATATATCTAACATGCCTTACAGGTATGAGTGACCCTATAAAATCTCATTTCAAAGTAAACTCAATTGTAGGGCAAGTCATGACTAGAAGACATAAATTATATTATGTGATAGTAACCTACAAGAGAGGATGGGGTTTTGAAGTATGAGACTGTGTTTTGTAGAGGCTTGAAACATTCACAATAGGCATTGATTGATGATTTATAACCTTCAATATGATGTCTAATAACCTACATATTGCCCAAGTGATACTCTATGAATGAGACTTTGAAGCCAAGTTTGGAGTGTAAGATAAAACACGACATTCTTAGCATGTTGATACAAGTTGATATGTTTGGAGGAGTCAAATATGGACTTCACAAGGTAGTATTGCTATGGAAACTTGAATGATTCTCTATTGCAAAGTATAAGAATAAGATCCCTAAAATGTGAATATGATTCTTCTCTCTATAAGTTGATACCCATGCATACCTCAAGCAAGATATAAACAAGGTTTCAAATCCTATAACTTTTTATGGCCTGAATTAGGACGTGTAGGGGTAGATAAGACATTTGAATGTTATAGGCTTAAGACTTGGTATCCTCCTAGACTCACTATACTTAACACTACAAGGGACAAGTAATTGACTATCAGGATAGGAAGAATCAAGTCTTATATATGCATTCAAAGGTACTTAAGACTCTTAAAATGAACAAGTTGAGCCAAGGACTGTTTTTTTATCTCAGGTAAGACCAAGGGTTGTATGAACAAGGATAAGGGTAAAAGAGTTTAAGAATATCAAGGAGTTTAAGTATTTAGGTTTGAAACTAAATATCCTAAGTGGAGTTGAGAGGTACAAGACATAGTCTTGACAAAGAGAACTAGGTAAGACAAAGGTTATATACATGGATGGGACAAGGTAAGACAACAAGGAAGCCTAGAAACATGCCTTTGAGTGCATGATATGGTCATCATAGAGGAATAACTGAGCTAAGGATGTACCACATATGTGCATAGTGAAAGACAAGATGGACTAAACATCACGATCGGAAAGGCCTAGCTTCTCAATGAATGATATGGGGCATAAGTTAAGCTCCAATCTATTGTTAATCAAAGTGCATTTGATGCCCACATTATAAAATGTGAATCATGATATGCAATGGTGGGTCATTATAAAAAAGTGTTAAGATCGGTAGGAGGATTTAGATTGGAATGTAATATGTTGAGAGAATGCATCAAAAAATGATTTATAGACTGAGACGAGATTGCATATATATAGGAATGCAAGTAGTAGCAAGAAGGTGTTGGACTAGACACCTTTAAATTGGAATTTAAATGTAAGAAAATCATTGATTGAGAAAACTCATGATGACTAGAATCTAAGATGACCAATAAAGAATGATGATCCTAACAGCGTGAAGATCAAATTCGGTTTCACCAAAAATGATTATTCTAAAATGTAATATCCTAGGCCTAATCTAATATAAAGTTTTGGAGTAAATACATAAGTAATAAAAATGACTAGAATTACACTCACGCAAAACTAAGAAAGTAGAATATGAAAACCCTAATATGCAAAGAGGGTTATAAATGCCTTAGTTGATTCATCGAGGTCATTAGACTATGCCCACAGTGGAGACTGGCTTGAATAGGAGGAGAAAATTGTTGCACGGGGAACTTAGGAAAAATGCAGATCTGAGTTGTCTGAGTAGACCTAGAGTGCCTAGAAAAAGGATAGGGTGTTGTGAAACATGAATCCGGCACTTTAATAATATTTTCGCTGGGAACTCCTCATGCTATGATTATTTTAGTAATGCACTAGCGTTTGGTTTAGTGGTAGTAATTTGGAAACACAACAACAAACATAACACAAGAATACCACAGACTATGACAAAAAAAAGAATGATGAAAAATCTGAAATACAACTATAAAAAATATTATTAACATAGAATTATTACAATCTCACCCATGAATTACTCCAAGTGTTACCAAATCCACTTGATTCCAACAATGGTTATGGGATAAACTTCACAATTAATCATCTTGATGACTTCCTTAACACACCTTCACAAAGAATCTTTTATTCATAAAATAATTATTACAACCTCACTCTATGATAAATGAGAGGGGATGGCCTCTCTATTTATAGAAATTCAGGCTTATCCACCCTATCTCTAAGATAGGATAGGGAATCTCTTCCAGTCAATCATATTCCATGCCTAAATTTTTTCCTTTACATGTAGGCTTATCTTCTAAGATAAGATAAACCTTATCATCTCACATGGGTTCCACATTTTTAGACTTTTCTACAAATAAAATACACAAAATATTTATGACATCAGTCCTTGTCCTTATTACAAATATAATATTTCTAATTCCTAATCATGTAGACCCTACTTCTCTACTTACCCCAACTTTGACATTTTAACATTACCGGACCACTTACGAAAAATATTTACTTTTTACCACAACATTCATTTTGTACTTTGACTGTTACTGTACTCTACTTTATTAGTGGCACCGTACTGACAACAACGTTATCTTCTATTGGACGCCACTACTAATTATACTTAACATCTTATTCCTAATACATTCATTAATAAAATAGAAATTATGGAGGAAAAATTTTAATGTCGACATTTTCCCCCCTCCTAGCTTCTACTCCGTCCTCAAAGTAGACTCTTATGGCCATTCTGAAGCTGGTGCCTGGAAAATCTTCAACTTGTCATGGTTGACCCATTTTGTAATGGGAGTACCATCCAATTCCTCCAGTCAATATGTACCATTTTTATGTACAGCTATTATTTTGTAAGGCCCCATCCATTTGGGAAGAAATTTTCTCTGCCTTCTTTTTTTGTATCTAGAATCATATACTAGAACCAAGTCATTCACATGAAATGGAGACCAACGGATCTTTTGATCAAAGTATTCCTTCTGCTTCATTTTCTTCTTATAGCTTGTATCCTTCGCTATTTCCCTCATTTCCTCTAGCAAATGAAGATGCACCAACCTTTCTTTTACTGAATCACTTTCATCCATCCTTTCATTTTTCATAACTCTCACAGTGGGAATATCAAACTCAATAGGAAGAACTGGATCAATGCCATAAGCCAACTGAAATTGGGAGTATCTTGTTGCTGACTTTGATGTTTCCCTATATGCCCACAATGCTGCATGAATCCTTTTATCCCACTTATGTACCTGCAAGGCTACATTTTTTGCTAGAATTTGACACAACACCAAATTTGTTCGTTCCACCTGTCTATTTGTGCTTAGCTTGTATGTTGTTGCCTTCCTGTGCTTAATAGAAAACTTGTTGATTAAGGCTTCTACCTCCTCATTAATGAAGTGGCTTCCTTGATCTGTTACAATTTCTAATGGACAACCAAATCTAGTGACAATGTGTTCATATATGAACCTTGCCACTTCATCCATGGAAGCTATTTTCAATGGCCTAGCTTCAACCCTCTTGGTTAAATAATCTATGGCAACTACAATATACTTATTTTGGCGTGGGGTAGTTGGAAGTGGACCTACAATATCTATTCCCCACTTTTCAAAGGGACCAAGTGGAAGAATAAGGCATAATGGAGCTGATGAAGTTTTACGGTTACCATGTGTTTGACAAATATCATGTCTTACAATAATTATAACAATCTCTAAAAAGAGTGGGCCAGTGATAACCTACATCCAAGATCCTTCTTGTTGTAAGTTGTCCAAAGAAGTGTCCTCCACATGTACCATTATGGAATTCTTCTATCAGCTCCTTCCCTTGATCACGTCCAACTTCCCTCTTATACTATCCATCAGGTCCTATTCAAAATAATACTCCATGCATAATAGAATATGGATGACTGGCTTGAGTAATCTTCCTCTTAGTCTTTGCATTGGCACCATCAGGAAACTTGAATTCATTCAGATAATTCTAAATATCTATGTATTCACTAGGGATTATGTCAAGGGATAACAATATTGTATCTGGTAAATCATCATCATCACAAGATGAACCTAAACCATCATAGGCTCGAGAGAGTGCATCTGCATTGACATGCTTCTTTCCTGGCCTATCTATAATATCAAATTCAAATTCTTGTAGCAAAATTATCCATCTTACTATCCTCCCTGATGGGTTAAGCTTATTTACATTATATTTTAGAGCTTGATGATCTGTTACAACTATAAATTTCTTCCCTAGCAAGTAATTTCTAAACTTCTTTACAGTCAAAAATGATAGCTAGAGCCTCTTTTTTTGTTACAGTATAATTTACCTCAGCACTGATCATTTGTCTTCTCCCAAAGTAAACTGGATGATCATTCCCATTTTCATCCTTTTGGCTCAGAGTACTTCCTAGTGTTGCATCTGAAGGCATCAGTATACACAATGAATGGCTTGCTCCAATCTAGATTCTTTAAAACAAGTGAAGACACCAAGGACTTCCTTCAATTGTTCAAAAGCTTCATGCACCTTATTTCCTGGTTCATAAGTAACATCCTTCTTCAAGAACTAGGTTAGTGGCTTGTGCAATCTTTGAGAAATTATTGATGAACCTTCTATAGTAACCCACATGGCCTAAAAATGATCTCAACTTACTTCTTTTCATAGGAAATGGTAACTCTTTCATTTTTGAAACTTTATCAAGATCAGCACCAATGCCATCTCTGGATACAACATGCCCTAACAAAATGCCTTTAGAACATCCAAAGACACACTTTGTAGGGTTTAGTGAGGCTTGTGCTTCATCTAACCTTTGAAATTTTGTCTCCATCTGGTGCAAGTGGTCCATTTTACTCCCATAGATCCAAAAATCGTCCAGAAATACTCTGATGAAGTTTCCAATGTAGGGTTCAAACACCCTATTCATCAAGCGTTGGAACGTTGCCGGAGCATTACACAACCCAAAAGGCATAACTCTATAAGAAAACGTTCCCCAAGGAGTGGTGAACGTGGTCTTCAGCTGATCTTTCTCTGCTATACGAACTTGGTTGTATCCGCTATATCCATCAGCAAAACTATAACATTCCTGGCCAGCCACTTCGTCCAAGATCTGATCTGAGAATGGAAGAAGGTAATGATCCTTCTTTGTTGCCTTGTTGAGCTTCCTATAATCAACACAAATGTGTAGTTCCCATTCTTTTTTATTGAGATCACAATGGGAGAAACCCATTCTGAATTCTCCACAGCAAATATGAATCATGTATCAAGAAACTTATCTATTTCTTCTTTTATAGTCTTGGAAAAATTAGGATTCATTCTATATGGCATTTGTTTTATGGGCTTAGCACCATCTACCAGCTCAATAGAATGTTCTACCCAACTTACTTGACGGAGTTCCTTGTAATCAAAAGTGAATAGGTGTATGTACCTTCGAAAGAGCTGGAGGTAGGATTCATTCTCACTCTCCATCACAACATCACCAATCTTTATTTGTTGGAGACGATCATTAATTTCTTCTTCAGATAATCTTATGGGTTCATGAGTCGGTGTGACTGGAAGGATATCCATGACCGAAACATCAACCTCGCTTTCTTCATCTTCTATGTCCATTTCACTGGTACTAGAGTAATCAGAGGATGTCCAATCATCAGTTTCATCACTTGAATCCACAAGTTCTACCTTATGATGTCGAGGGATCACGTTTATCTTCACCCTCTCTCTGCCACGTCTAAGTGTCATGAAGCCTTCATTCCAGTAGTTTCTTGCATGAACTCTCCTTAGACATGGCCTTCCCAACAACATTGGGTATGCAACATTACCATTTTTCATCACCTGAAAGTCTACCACACATACAACACCCATAACAGATATTGCCACATTTGAAACAACACCTTCTGGTTTAGTTTTTCCCTTATTTAATGACCTTAACATAAGTGTTGAGGGCGATAAATTTTTAAACCTAACATATTCATTACAGACTCGGTCATTACATTAACTGTAGCACCTCCATCAACTAAGACATCATGAATTAAAATACCATTACATAATACCTCAACTTGTGGAGCGTAAGGATCTGCCTCTGCCTCCAAAACAGGTAGCTCAACCTCCTTACTTTGTCGAGTATTGAGTCCACTTCGCAGTTTCCACCTCTTCTCAGAAGGCATAGCCAGAAGTTGACCATATGTAATATTTGCAGGCCTTTTAGACAGATCTTCTAAGATGGAGTATGGTCCTTGCCCCTATGAAATCAGAAAATCCTGCACACCCAACTTTCTTCTCCTATGTTTCTTACTAGTTTCTCCTTTCATCTTCTTAGGATCATTTCCATCTTGGTTATATTTTTCTTTCTTTCTTTTTGTCTACAAACACATCTGCTTCATTATTTATGCTCCTATCTACTACATCAAAAGAATTCACAGGTGATTTTTCCTTTATCATTATCTCTTGTACCAGATGTAGAAGCTCTATCTAGAAAATTATAGTTATAATGACCCTTTTTATGACAACCATAACACACAACTTCAGTTATATTTCTTTTTGGACCTCTATCTCCTCCCTGAGAACTAAATTCCTTTCCTTGAAGAAGATTAATAGTTAACTGACCCATCTTCTTGAGCAGATCTTCATACTCAGTAGATGTACTATGGAAAAATATTTGTGCTCACCAAGAGTGGTTGCGGATTCTGGACCAAAGGTGTTGGTGTAGGCTCTAACTTAGCAGTAATTTCTTTGGGCTCCTCTTCCATGCTTTCTTCTTGCCTTCTTACAATTTCCTTTGCTTGTTCAATGGTACCTGAGGCGGTCATACTTTACTCGTTGTCTGATCTTTGGCTTCATCCCAAGAATGAAGTGCTTACATAGGAGATTATACATGTCATTCATCAACCCATCGGCTAATCCTTCCTTTTGGATCTGGGCATCAAGCTTCCTCCTTAGCTCTAGAACACAAGCATGATAATCTCTTATATTCTCCTTCTCTCCTTGGGCTAGCTTTGTGATCTCGATCATGAGATCTGCATATTTCTATTGTTCACCAAATTCTTCAAGAAAACTTTCAGTTAATAACTCTCATGAGTTTTTCACATTATCACCTAGTGTTTCAAACCACCCAAGTGCTGAACCATCCAAAAAGGTAGGAAAAAATTTAGTCTATTGTTCCCTTCTTATGAAGCCATTACAAATGCAAGATCGTTTAAACTCTTGAATGAAAGAGGAAGCATCTTCATTAGATTGGGCTGAAAAAATAGGAATCTTCCCCATTTTAAAATGTAACCACAGTGAAATACCAACTCACAAGTACAATCAATAAGACTTATGTGCACAAATAATTGGACTCACTACAATAGAAAGTGACTTTACACCTTTCTACAGTAAAATAGGAATGACCACGGTAATCTTACATTTACTATGGTAAAACTTGACTTACTACGGTAAAAACTGACTTTACTGTGGTAAACACTATTTACGGTAAAAATGAAGTTACTGGGGTAAACACTAGTTCATAGTAAAAAATGAAGCTACTATGGTAAATACTATTCACAGTAAAAAGTAAAGTTACTGTGGTAAATACTATGCATAGTAAAAAGTGACTTTACCATGGTAACTACTAGGCACAATAAAAACAAGGTTACCCTCCTATTGATTTATGACTAAGTGGGAATATCTCTCCAGAAAATCCACCAACGAGGAATGATCTCGAAAACATAACCAAAATGTGAACACGAATCTGGCACTCTAATAATATTTCATCGAGAAACTCCTCGTGCTATGATTATTTTAGTAATGCACTAGCGTTTGGTTTAGTGGTAGTAATCTGGAAACACAACAACAAACATAACACAAGAATACCACAGAATACGACAAAAAAAAGAATGATGACAAATCTGAAATACAACTGTAAAATATATTATTAATATGGAATTATTACAATCTCACCCATGAATTACTCCAAGTGTTACCAACTCCACTTGATTCCAACAATGGTTATGGGAGAAACTTCACAATTACTCCTCTTAATGACTTCCTTAACACACCTTCACAAAGAATCTTTTATTCATAAAATAATTATTACAACTTTGCTCTATGATAAATGAGAGGGGATGTCCTCTCTATTTATAGGAATGCAGGCTTATCCACCCTATCTCTAAGATAGGATAGGAAATCTCTTCTGGCCAATCATATTCCATGCCTAAACTCTTTCCTTTACATGTAGGCTTATCTTCTAAGATAAGATAAACCTTATCATCTCACATGGGTTCCACATTTTTAGACTTTTCTACAAATAAAATACACAAAATATTTATGATATCACTCCTTGTCCTTATTACAAATATAATATTTCTAATTCCTAATCATGTAGACCCTACTTCTCTACTTACCCCAACTTTGACATTTTAACATTACCGGACCACTTACGACAAATATTTACTTTTTACCACAACATTCTTTTTGTACTTTGACTGTTACTGTACTCTACTTTATTGGCGGCACCGTATTGACGACGCCGTTATCTTCTATTGGATGCCGGTACTAATTATACTTAACAACATCATATTCCTAATACATACATTAATAAAATAAAACTTACAGAGGAAAATTTTAATGTCAATAGTGCCTGTGGCACCTTGGTCTAAGATTTGGGTGCCCTGGTCTGTAGAAATGAGCAAGGAACCTCCTCTGAAGTGTCGTTGATTGATCACTTGTGTTCGCTTCCTTTTGTGTGAGTGTCACTGAACTTCGTTGGAAGTTGATGTAAATTAGAGATGGAGAAAACACCTGCAGAACCCTAAATAAAGCATCTAATCCTTAAAAAAGAAAGATGCATATGAAGGGGTCAGACTATCTTTAACTATCAAATGGATGGAGTTATCATCGAGCGATGCACTACATCATAGACCCAATGTAGTTCTAGGTGTGTGTGTGGAAATCATGCCCTAGGTGCTCTTGTGTCAGTCACACTTTGTGAGTAGTGAGCAATAACTAGATGTAAAATGTAAGTAAATGGTGCATGGAATAGAATGAACTCCCCTCCTATGAATTGTGATGTAGATGAACCAGCCTTTGTCCCTTGTGATGGATCTATATGGATGTAATGGAGCAATAGAAGACTTTGATGGATGTAACCTTAGGTGTTGATAGTAAATGCCTAGTGCTTGGTCTCTCATTATGGTCTCACAACTTTATATTTATATGGTTCTCTTGATCTAATTTCGTAATTAACCTTGAAAAGGATGACCACCAAAAATATAGAAAGCTCAAACGGCTAAAAAGTTCCCAAAAAGTGAGAGGAAAGTGCAAAGAGGATTAGGGTGCCCAGAAGGGATTAGGGCGCCTGAGGTGCCCCATTCCTGGCCCCAGATAGAAATAGGAAAGACACAGTATGACAGTACGGACTGGGTAAGTACGGGTGCAAGACTGAAAGTGCCAACTGAAAACAAAGCAAGATGGCTAAAGGCATGGGTTGATTAGTACTCTTTTTCACTCAAGAACCATATGAATAGTAGTATGAAACCGGGACTAAATAATTACCCAAAGTGTGTGATTTAGTGTCTACATCATGTATGCTTGTAGAGTATATTTCAACTAAACATCATTTAACAAGTGTGCTTGGATTTCTACCATGATTTGTGCGTTCCTTATGTATTTTGTCTCTACATATGGGAAATTTGCAAAAAAAAGCTTATAAAAATTTGAAGTTTCGCTTGGGCTTAACCAATTTCACTACAATGTTGGGAAAAATTTAAAATATTTTCATATATGCTTATAATGTAGCTTTCAAATAAATATCCTTTTAACTCTTGTAGAGTAGCTTTTTAATAAATCTTAGTTAACAAGTGTGCTTATATTTCTACCATGATTTGTGTGTTCCCTATGCATTTTTTCTCCACATTTTCCATACCAAAATAAATAGCAAATAAGTCACTTTAATAATAATGGGCATCTCTTCTCTTTGACCACAAAGATATAGTGTTATAGGATTTTGTACATCTTGTAATGAAACTTGTCTTGACCACTTTTTGAAACAAAAGTAGTTTTTAAATAAATCTTTGACAAGTGTTCTTAGTTTTTTTTATTGGGGTTGTGTGGCCCTTTCACTATGTTCATGTTGCCAATTAGAAACAAAAATAACAATGAAAAGAAATTTATCTTTCCTGCAAACATTTTTTAGCTAGAAACAAATATTTCCTTACATATATATGCATTACTATTAAGTTATGTTTTTTGGTTTTTACGGTTTGGTTTTTTGGATTTTGTTATTTGACATCAACTTTATTGATGTGGAAAATGTGAAAAGAAAACAAATTAAAAAGGAAGTTTCTCTTGGGTTCAAATCGGTTTCACTATGGTGTTGGAAACACTTTTGAATCCCGTCATGTATGCTTGCAAATCAGCTTTCAAATATATTTCATTTAACAAGTGTGCTAGGATTTTTTCTTAGATTTGTGTGCTCGCTATGTGTGTTTTTTGTTTTTTGGGTTTGGGTTTTCTCAAAAAAATTATTCAGCATCAAATTTGTTCATGTAGACCATGTGAAAATAAAACAAATAAAAAATGAAGTTTTGTTTCGGTTCAAATCAATTATGGTGTTGGAAAAAAATTCAACTCTTGTCACATATGCTTGCAAATTAGCTTTCAAATATATCTCCTTTAACATGTGTGCTTAGATTTTTGTTGTGATTTGTGCACTTGTTATGTATTTTGTCTCTACAATGTTTGCACTACAAAAAGTAGCAAATACATGTCTTTAATCATAATGTGACCCTCTTCTCTTTGTTTTTTGTTGCATAGTTCGTAATTCCCTTCACTTTTTTCATCCTTTTTGTGTTTTTTTCTCCTTTTTACCTTCTAAACACATTTTTATTGTATGTATGTATAGTTTGAGTTCCAAAAACCACAAACACTAATTTTTTGATTTTTTTACACATGCCTTTAAACATGTTTCTTCTTGATGTGTTCCCTGCAAAAAGTCTTTTTCCCATTGTGCATTGTTAATTCACTTCATGACTCCCTTGTTTTATTGAACTTCTCTCAAAGGCCATGTTTTTATTTATGCACTCCATTTTTTCCTTCATCTTCCTCTTCTTTTTTGTCATTTATTTCTCCTTTTCCCATACCATGTCAACCTTTCAAATGGATTTCACTTGCAGGAACCCTTCCACCCTCCAAATACAATGTCCAATTATTGGAAAACAAATTTGAAGAGGGCATCATTATTCATCTGCAAATTCCTTTATACAATAATAAAAGAAAACTGTAAGTTTTTTTATTTCTCCCCTTTTGGAAATATTTCTTTTTGGCCTTTTTAAGACTTTGAATTTTTTGCATTACTTCTTCTGACTTCCATACAAGACTATTATCATCTCTTCTTAGAAAAAAGTTGCAAGTCTCATCCAAAATCAAGCTCATTAGCTCATAAAAAATATTAATCTCCCATATTGTGCTTACAAGCATTCAACACCTTCTTCCTCCCTCGTGCTTTCCACTTCATTAGCTATAAAAACAAAACAAAAAATTCCTTGATCATTCATATAGTTGTATTGGATACTGCATGAAGATGTTGGTTGATCATAAGAAGAGCACTTGTAAAGACATATTTTCAAGAATATCGCAACAAAGGAAAATGACAAGTTATTTATTTTTTATTTTGTTGATAGTGGGGGGGATTACATGTTACATACTCTAATGAAGTTTTTGATAAGTTTTATGATGAAATTCAAACATGGAGCTTTCCACTATCTCTAACTAAGGAATAAAAGAAGAAAATAAATATCAAAACTATCTGAACTATCTATTAGAGAAAAAATTTCAGCTCGCTTCAATAGTCATCTAGTGTTGTGAAGTGTACAAGAAAATACCATGTCATCATTTTTATTTCAAAAGAATATATGAGATCCTAATTTTTATAGCAAAAAATCTAGTTGACCTTATTGGTTTTGTTATGTCCATATACCAAGCTTCTATTATGTGTCATAGAGATGGCTATAAAACTATTAAAAGAACATTGAAACTTGGGGATGTGCCAGTGTTTAGTAATTTTTATCACTTTATAGGGTTTGTATTTTGATGACTAAGGAAAATAGCTATAATAATTTAGTTGTATACCAGAGCTTCCCACTCTTAAAATAAAATTTAGATGTGTGTCATATTTTAATGGTTCTATTATTGACACTATCTCTGATACAAGTTGCTTTATCAACCTAGAAATTTCCAAAACCATCACCCTTTGGTCTTGCATCTACAGGGTCAAATGTGCCTTCAACGTTTATTACTAAGAAATACCTAGGCCTTGCAAATATATAGACCTCCAAATCAATGATGGCCAAAGTGTTTTATATGTGGAGATTCAATAGAATAAAATGGGAAGTAGTTACAAAAATTGTGAAAAACATCTTCATGGACAAATTCTTCTATCGAGCATACCCTCTTATGATGGGTGATAGGCCATGGAAGAAAAAGGTTGTGTAAAAAATTGGTTCTGATTATTTTTTCTCAAAATGTAATATGGATATGGTCAAATGTGACTATAGGAATTCCCTATGCCTTGAATTAAGGTATGGTGTAGAAGAATAAAAAATTGATATAATATTTGATGAAACAGTGGAATTAATCATGAGGAACACAACACATGACTTACATTTATTGGCTATAAACAATGGAGCAACACATGAAATAATTAACTATATTGTTGGCCAACAACTTTTCACTCTTTTCATATAAAAGAATCATTATGTGTTAGGGATAAGTTCAAATATGTCATCTTGAGTTGGAGAGAAAATTAAGGCCAAATCCTCTTTATACTATCCTATACTTTTGAGGATTTCAACATGGAATATCACATCATGTGTTGTGGTTGCAACTCCCTGCACTCTCACTTATTTTATAATGGGTTCAACCTTTCCTTGAATTTTGATTTCCCCTTTCCTCCATTGGCATTTTTGCTTCTGTGGGTTATCTATTTCCTTATGTTTTCTCGATGCATAGTTTATAGTTTAAAACATACTCTTTGTCCTATATATGGGATGTTCAAATAAAAACTCTATTTTCAAAATGACATTGTTTTGTATGAGAGTTTTGTGCACAGCAATTTGATGTCCATGTTTCAAATATATTTTTAAATTTTCATATCTTCTTTTCTAATGAACTTATGCAACTTGAGTATTGTTGCTATCACTTATAAAAAAAATAGAGAACAAAAAAATTCTTTTATTTATTTTATTCACAGTTTATTACCCCTCTGGTTTCTTTGCCACTTTCCTTTTCCACTTTTTGAAATTCAATTATTTCTTTCTTCCATTTGAAAAATGTATACCAGTATTCAATAGTTATCAAGTTATTATTTAATTTCATAAATTCCATTGACATTGTTACGTCCCTTTATCTTTTCTACACAGTTCTTTCCTTGAATCATGGTCTCATCTCTAATGCCTACTCCTGAAGGAAGGAATAGTATACACAAAATAGAAACCACATTAATGAACAAAAATGATGGTGCTCACATTCACATCTAGATAACTCATAAGTACTCGTAGGTGGCATTTGTTGTACCCTTGCACCACTCATACTTCTTCAACTTCTCCAACCCATGCAGTACCCTAAACAATTCAACATTCAAATGCCTTATTCCCTTCCTCCTCTTTTCAAAATGTTTTACAACAACTTGTATTGACTCCTCCAATAACCAACTACTCTAGTCTCTCCCCTCGTATATCAAACATCACACCCCTTTATCAAAATAAAACAATTTTCCAAAAAATGTGTGTATAACTATTATATTTTGACCCCATTTACCACTATCTCTAACTCCATAGCCCCTCACTAACAATTCCATTTATACATCCACTTTTTTCCGCCACATTTCATCAGGATTTCTTATTTATGGAATCTTGTCGTTGATTCCACCAGAGGATAGATATCTTGTTGCAATTTACAATATGCTTCTTATGCCTCGAAAATTATCTATGAAAGAAAAATAGAATATCAAATGGTTTACATACTTGCACGAGATGCATTTCCAAGTGAAATGGGTATCGATTACCCATTTGGAATAACATGGATTTTGAAAACTAGTGTAAATTTTTACACACCCTTACAAAGGTTGAAGAAATGTTTATAGAAATGGTGAGCCCAATTTTGTAGGCATCGATTCTCCATTTGGAATAACATGGATCTTGGAAACTAACCCAAAGTTTTGCACACCCTTATAGAGGTAGAAGAAATTTTTATATAAAGAGTGAAACTGATTTTGTATGTTAGCCACACATGAGATGCCTAGTACAAATACAATCGTCATACTATTATTTTCCCACATAATATTTTTCTAATTGCCAAATAATTATCCTTACATATAGGTAATTTGGACATAGTTATGATGAGATGAAGAGGACCACAACAAATAATATATGACTTTCATGTCAACAAGTCATGTGTCATGCAATCCTTGTAATATAAAATAGATAATGATCTATACTATCGGGATGTCCTTCTCAATGAAAATTCCCTATCTTGTTTGCCACATGCCCCCACAAATGTTTATTTCATACTTTGTAGTGTATCCATTAACATTCCCAAAACTCATGAAATAGAAGGGGCCTTTGACGGCTACATAAATACTTTTGGTGCCAATGCAAAGTAATAATTGTTATCTTTCATACCCTTCATTCCTAATACAAGAATAAAAATAGAAAAGATACAATTTTTAAATTTATGTAGGTCATCATTATATCTCCTCTTTGGCTTGGCCTAAAATTGTTTTTTCTCCCATTAATTATTACAACATATAAGGGTTATTTGTTATGGATTTTCCATTGTTGTTCCATACAACGTAAGCCATGACAAAAAAAGGTGCACATTAAATATGTAAAAAAGAATGAATACACTCCTCACTTGATGTGATACCATGATGGATAATTTTAATATCCATCCTTGATTTAGGAATTTTTTTATTAACCTAATCATGTGACACCATAGCCAATCAATATTTCTTATTTTCATGAAAAGGGATATTAAAAGCAC
This sequence comes from Taxus chinensis, assembly GCA_019776745.2. Taxonomy (NCBI): domain Eukaryota; kingdom Viridiplantae; phylum Streptophyta; class Pinopsida; order Cupressales; family Taxaceae; genus Taxus; species Taxus chinensis. The sequence continues at coordinate 660,096,524 of CM034153.1, read as the reverse complement.
CCTTCTAATTATAGTTGACCTTTGTCAACGGTTTCATGAATTTCCCAATGATGGTATTCCATATAACTTAATGAGGTTTAGATCCAACATACAAGGGACTAGATTTTACTAGACAAAATTTCATACTAAAATATCTAACATGATTTTACAAATAGGCCTTCCCACTATATTCTTCACTCTTAGTGTTCCCGACACAAAATTGTTTAACTTAAACAAAAAAAATGGTTCAAAACCCTATCCCTGATCCATGTGAAGAGAACCATTAAATAATCCTCAATATTGTAACAAATCCTCATTGTTTTTTCACCTACATGTATATAATATTCTCAATTATCTATGAAGAAGTCTTAGAAAAGAACTTGGGAGAAAAGGACTAAAGGTATAGGTATAAAGGTAGCCTCCTTTTTTATCCTTTTCTTTTTCCACTCTCATTTCCATTCAAACATCATTTTCTCTTCTTTTATTACTAGGTACGAATGATAACATATACTATCTGCACATGTTCATGGGTTTTGGTGGTTAGAAAATGCACCTAATGTCAAGACATTGAACTATTAAGACTAAATTGTTGTTAAGATAAATAATACTTCAAAAAATATGTTTCAGCCCATAATCCATGTCATCTTCCATATTTTATGAGCCTTGTCTATTGGACATGTAAAAAATATTTTTCCAACCTATTGTTGACTACGAAGAATTTCTAAACCATGTGCAAAGACACACTAAATGTTCCATAGAGACATGTTTGTAAAGAAAATGCACATCCATTTAGTGTCCTTACAGTACCCCCCTGGGAATCCTAGCACTGTTCAACATTGTTCATTGAAGATGATGGGAAAGAAAATATGATCCCTCATCAAATGATGACAGATTGAACATCTACAACCTAATTATGCTTTCAGTTTGGAGAGTTGATGTTGATTTTCGGCTTATTCTCTAGCACTAGATTATGTTGAAATATATTTCCAAATATGTATTAGAGGTAGAAACATGTTCATACTATTATCATCATATGATTACAATAATTTTATAGGGTGAAAAATCCTCCATTTCCTAAAGAAAACTTCCTAACAGAGATTTTTGTTGAGCATGGTATAAATGCACAAAAATCTTGCTAAATGTTGTAGAAACTACCCCTTGTTATTTGCAATCTTCTATTTGTCTCATTAAATATTGGAAATTATATTTTGCGCCATGTCTCCCAAAATGCAGCTGCTTCTCTTAAAACTTCTAGTTTTATTGATGCATACATGATACAACCTTCTTCGTTGGAAACTCTTTCATTGGTTAAATTTTCTCACTCATGATCATATGAAAAGTAGCACATGGAACATAAATAGAATAAAATGACTATGCCTATTTTTTTTCTTCTGATACCTTGAATTCTCGCCCATACATTCAATTTCATATGATTTTTTTCATGAAGCAAGCTCATCTTATTTAAAAAACCATTCAAAGATATTGTTTATGACATTAGATCTTCCACATAGCAAAAAATAACTAGTCAGGAGTCCATGAGCCTCAACTATCATCCATGGCATATTTATCGCACTCAAATGAAAAATCTTCAAAATGTGAATATGGCATGGACCCTATGTACCTCTAAAAAATGGAAAATCGTGTTCCAACTCCACCCCATCAATAATATGGAACTTGATGAACTAGAGATGTTTGTCCATCATGATTATGACATCTACTTTAATTAGAGTGATAATGATGTTCCATCATCCTTGTAAGAAATACCACTAGCTTTCACAAATTTTAGTATCGCATCACATATCATCTTGTAAAGATATTCTACCTTTCATCCAACTGGGGTTCCTTTTTCACCAAGCCAACAAATTTCACTTGACATTGTTCTTCACCACATTGGTCATTGGGAAATACTCCCACCTTTAAAATTAACTAAAATGTGAAAACATAATATGGAATTCATACCTCATCAACATTATAAAATATGCTCTATCCTTTATTTTTACAGTGATGTCTCTCCATTATTATTGCTCACCCCAATTGGTTTTGCAAAATTCAAAATTTCAGTCTCCACCATTCATGCAAGCCTTTATATACCTATCAAAGAAACGAAACCTCTTGAGGGATAATCTCTAGCATCTCTTTAGGAAACTCTCAAACATGTGCATTATAATCTCATTGATGAAATGAGATTTGTGGGACCCAAGTTATTTTCTATATTTAACCATCACCTTGTGGAAGGCCTTCCCCACCACAAAACATCCACTTTCAATGGAAGGTTCATCATTTTAATTTTTGACCAAGGGTAATTTCTTCTTGTCAAGGATATATCAATGTATGTTAGAATTACTACGAGAATACCCTTTAGAGAAGAATTTTGAAGTCCTTCACCTTGCTTACAATCTTTTACCACCAAGGATCCACCTTAAAAGAGGTATTTTTCTCCAAATTCTTCTCAACGTATGGAATCAATAGGCACATTACAAGGATTGGGAGAAGCTAAGGTCCAAGACAAATGCTTTTCTATAACCTAAAGAAATATTTATGTTTCATTCCTAAATAAGGGGCACATAATTTTTTCACACACATAAAGAATGCCAAAGGCCACACACAAAACAAACAAGTAGGTGATCAAGTGTATGATGATTAAAAATACATAGTAGCCAATGGGTGTATTAAACATGATATACTAGTCTTGCACAGTCCTGTTTACACCCAAAAAGTCTATGTATGAGATTTATTATGGAAGGATGTAAGGTATGTTACATGTAGAATATTATTAAGTATACAATCCATCGTATAAATATTAATATAGTAAATGATGATATAATGATGAAACGCTGGTGAAAAACATAAGAAGGGATAAAGACTTAGATATATATAGAGTTATATAAGTGATTTGGGTGTGCAAAATGGCTGGAATGGATGATCTAAACCTAAAGATGCTTCATTCTTAATATAATGCTTCAAAACTACCCCTATATGGAACCGTACAAACTATGTTGGGTTGTAGTACAGTCTGGTTATGCTTTGTATGATTTTTATTGGAAAATGATGGAGCTTTATAACTTCACTTTGCTATTGCTGGTCCAAAAATGGTTTGACATTTTCTATTGATAGGGTTTTGGCACCACATGTAATGACCTGCAACAAATATAAAACCTTATATACCTACAAAAAAATTCACCAAATGATTAGATAACTAAAGAAGAAATCCATGTGTGGGTGATTTTGGACTTACCCTTGTGGTCAACCCACGGCGAACTAATCCAAGTGCTACACTACATCCCCTCAAGTGGGATAAAGTCTTGGGTATTTATTTTAATGTTGGTGCAAATAATGTATGCAATCTAAGCCAACCCTTGTGTTCCTTCACATTTCTTAACACAAAGAATACCAAGTGCAACTATAGACAAAATATATAAGTACCCAATACAGTAGTAGTGTGGTGTAATGTGCTTCAAATGTTAAAATTGATTCCCTTTGTCCCTTAAGACATTTGAAAATTATTAGACTGATTTGATCTTGTTAACACATAGCTCCAAGACCTTTTCTTGTTTGGTAATTAAGGAAGATAGACTCTTGAACTTAGTTTGAGTTCTTTAGACTTGTGTGGTGGTTTCTCTAAAGGATGTGCAAATACTTTTGGAATATTTAGGACAACCTTGAGTGATTTTGGAGAGTAATTCGTAATGTATACTTATGAGAATGTCAGATGAGTTATGAAGTGCATTTGACTTGCTTATATAAACTTATGAAAGCAAGGTATCACATTGTGGTTGACCCGAGGAAGAAAAAACAACACACATCATTAGAAGAGGTAGGATGGGATTGTACCGGTTGAACTATACCATGGTACAATCTAGTCCCACACTACATAATTTTATATAGGAAATTAGTGATGACAGATCCTAAGTCTGGGAATGATTCATGGGGATAAATTGTTACTTCAGATAATTAATATTATATGCATGAATGACATGACAACGTGTAGAGATAAGCAAGTCCTGTGTGAGAGAAGGATGTGTCGATTAAACTTAGAATTTGAGCATAAATATCAATACAGGAACCAAAGTCAAACTTTTCATTGACAAAGGATAAGTTCTCAAATTTGAATGCTTATAATTCCACATATATTGTTCCCAAATATCTAGATAAATGAAATATATTGTAGTGTATAATATAGGTATAACTGGGATTTAAAATAACTTTATGTAATGAAATAATAACATTTGATAGTACATGAGATGCCCCCAGATGTTGTATGGCCATTAGGTAAAAGTAAAGTTTTGACATTTATTTAGCATTGTAGAGTCATGCGTGTCTTGAATCATGCTCATATACCATGTGACATATAACATGTGTGTAAAGAGTATAAAATATGTCATTTATCAAACCATGTGACAAACAACTTATGTAAAGTATCGAAGTTAGGATAACAAGTCATGTTCATGTCCTACTTTTGTATTTTTTAAATAGCTTAATGTGTTTGCATTATTTTTTATTTATTTTTAAACGCTTTTGACCGTGGGCTAAGGGGTCCCACCCATACAACAAGCAGGAAATTAAGAAATATACAACAAGCCTAGCAAACTAAGAAATGGGATCAGTATACACTAGATCCACATATAAAAATCTTGGCCAAGAAACTAAGAGCCACTCGAAGGATCAAAATAGAGAATAACTAGTTATTGGATAATTCAATGACCTCTGTAGAAGGAGTAGTTGATTCATCCACCACTTTTTTGCCCCCCAATGTGCCTTTGACACTAGACTGAGCGATCTTGGAAAGGAAAGTAAAAGAAGACTACATTTGAGCTTAGAAACCCTCGAACCAGTTTGGCAGGGGGCAAATGGGCTCTACTAAAGACATAACATTGATGGCATGAAAATGTGTTAGACCGATGCCCTTGGTTCTACAAACAACGTGCACAAAAACTGAGGATTGAAGTAATTAGTTGTGGTGGTTTTCCATCTCCTAATGGAAGCCCTTATCCACCCAACGGGAAGAGATGAAGCCAAAAGTCAAAGAGAAGATAGAGGCGATGCAAACCTTTTCCAGAACCTCCTCAAGCCCAACATAGTGACACAGAATGAGAAAATTCTTGGCGATGGAAAGGATAGCAAGTTTATCTAGCTTCAAGAAAAGCAGATGGGAGACAAACATACTTGCGATCTTAGAGTTCACCCTAGCACAACCAGAGGATTGAAGGTATGTAGGGGTGAGATTTTTTTTTATGGAAATGTGTTTACATTATTACTATTTACACCCATTTTAAGATTATTAGATTAATGTCATGCAATACACAACAAATCAAAAGGTATGTAAGGTTACAAATCTAGGAGCTATTATGATAAATTAACTTCCAACATTAATGATATCAAATTAGAATAACGTATTTATTATTTCAATTCAAGCATACAAGCTCAAATACACAAGAGAGTGAGAGAGAGATACTTAGTTATACACGGTGGTACATGAATAATATAGGAAGACAAACTGAAGAATTTGGAAGTGCATATCCTGAAAGCTTCATTATTGAAATTGTGACTTGAAAACCTCTTGGTGTAGGACCATACGCTCTGGTCAACATATATAATCTAGTTTTGTCCCTTTTGTACATTCTTGGATGCCTTTAAAATCAGGATCTATTACTTTTTAGGTCTTTTTTTGGCATGAAATTGTACTTCACTGTCAAACCCTAGTTGTTGTATAATCTTGATATTGTCTATAATCAATTGAAACACTCAAAAACCCTAACCATAGGTAAAAGACCATGTAAGAAGGTTTGGGTTGTGGTGCACTGCCTACATTGACACTACTCTGAAGAGGCCTCAAACCACATTTAGTTTTTCACCTAACATGTGATATATCTATATGGATGCAACTAGTTGGAAACTTAAACCCCTTCGATCATGCTTGATTGGATTGCACTCTTACTAATACTTGGAAATAAGAACTTGGTGCACTTGGATGTGAGGGAAGCTATACTCCTTTACTTGGTTGAGTGCTTCAAAATTGTAGTAGTGGATGCCCTAATGGATGTGCATCATTTTTTAGGAACATTTAGGGAGCCTTGAGTGCCTTTTGCGAGTGTTATAAGAGAGTATGTTAATAGAATGACATATGATTGTCATGTGAATAAATGAGGTAGTGTTGACTTGTGTATATATGGTTCCGAATGTAAAATTTTATGATAAGGCCAACCCAAGGGGATACAAAAGAGCTAAATAATAAGATTGCATTGAAAAAAGAGTTAGAGAATGTGTTGGTGTAGAACTGTACAGGTTAACCAAGACTAGATTACACAACCTGACTGAACTATACGGTTTTGAACAGGGAGAAGGTGAGTCAAATATGAAAGTTGAGTAATGATGGTAAGAGCTTAAGCATTGAATTTATGGACTTATATTCTTAATTTTTTGACACATCAATGTGTAGGAATAATCAAATTAGGAAAGAGATGATAAGATATATTGAACAAGAATGGGATGTGGGAGGTTTTTCTTAGCCAAGAAACACAATTGTAATAAATTGTTTCAAAAAGGTAAATTTCTAATGCTGGGTGTCTAAAAATAGCATATTTGAATGCTTTTTATTTATAGAATATTTGAAATAATAGCTACCTTATGACATGATCACGAGGGTGATGAGAGAAACCACATAGTATAGGAAAATTCTTACTTAAGACAAATCTTATAGGTTTAACATGAGTAGATGCAAGAGTTGTGGCATAGAGAATGGTTCTTTTATAGATGAAATAATAGGTGAGGAGCCTCATAAGGAATACCCTAAATCATAACAACTTGATTTTCATAAGCGTATTGTACATATTGATAAATAATAGAATAAATAATTTGAAGCATATGAATCCGAAGGTATCCTAAAAGCATGTCACATGTCCTAATAGTATCGATAACCAATAAAGGTTGGTTGATCCCACTTAAAGGGGAACAAAAATTTGTCCCATAAACTAATTAGAAGATTGTGCATTGAATTGGATATGGTGCTTAATATATCTCGAAGAAATAAGTAATGTGAGAGTGCACATGTTGTATCTAGAACCGCTATCAACCATAACTCTATGGATAGGTTGTTGATCAACAAAAACTCAAATATAAAGTGCATGAGAGATAAAATTGTTATCAAGTATATTATTATCAACATTTTGAGAGTAAGTATAAACCAAACATGTTTGTTATGAAGTAACTAGTAATGGTGACCCTTTTGTAATTACATTCTCAAGTGGTTTTAGTGGGGTAAGATGCACTCATATAAAGTGTTCAATTTATACCTCATATGTAGTGACATGTAACTGTTTTGATAGATTTTACATAGCCTCAAGAGATGCTTGCACAAGAGGATTAATTGTATAAATATTGCTTAGTTCACCAATGTTGGAGGTATGTAACTTATCACAAGGAATAATCAATATGAAAGGTGTAATAATAGGCTCACTGAAAGTATAATATTAAATTATGTAATATTTAAAAGGTTCCTTATATGTTGGAATAGTATATTCATGACCATCGTGTATAAATTTGACACATTTGTGGAGAGTAGTTGGAATGGCTTCTGTAATCATGCATCAATGGCCTACCCAATAAGATATTATAATGAATAGCATTTACCATGATATGAAATGTGGGAAGGACCTTTTTAGGACCAACTAGTACATCAAAGGTGGATTTTCCAAGTGTAGGTTGTAAGATGTTATCAAATTCTTTATAAATATAGGAGTCTTGTCAATATCATTCATAGAGATACCCATTTGTGGGAGAAAAAAGCTAGGTAAAACACTTAATCCATATCCATATCTATTAGAAATGTTTTGATAAGAAAATTATAGATTTGTGTGGTGATTAGTAAAGGTAAAAATTGATTCATTACATTCTTAGAAGATAACTCTATAGGATAAAAAGTAAGAGCCTTGTGCATGCTTAGAAATGGGCATACAATAAGAGAAACACAAGGCCGTCGTTCATCAATAGGAAGAGTAGCATATTGCTTTGGGATGACCTCAAATGTGCTAGTATTGATATAAATTAGACCTTTCATAGCATGTCAAAGCTTGAAATTTTTATTAAAAGAGTGCCTAATACATTTATAATAGTCAAAATAAGCATTAATGTCAAAACATTTAGCTCATGGCTTTCTCATATCAACCTCAACATGTGGAGAGACATGCAAGGTTACAATCAAGTAAATTTTGTAAGATCAAATGTGATAGAGAATACAAACATGCGGGTTTCCTTTTAGGAGGGGCTTGTAACTATGTTGGTGTAGATTATTGATTTACAAAATGAGTACAAAAGTTTTCATTAAAAAATAGTTAATAGTCAAGACCAGGACAATGGTGAGTAGGCTCAAAGATATGAAGTCAATGCCACTCCATAGAAAAGTAGAGGTCATCAAAGGATAATGGAGAGGATGGAATAGTAATGTCAACGGCATCCTTGGATCGAATAAAGTGAGTATAGAGGTTAGTATTTCTTGTAGGTTGAAAGGTGAAAGGGGCCTGGTCAAAGGGTTGAGAACCCAAACTAGGTCGAGGGAAGAGATTTAAGAACCTTATGTAAGCTTCATCAAAGATATCTATTACAAATGGGTAAGCCATGAAATTACAAAGGATAACCAACCCTAAGATTAGGATAATAATTATGCACCAAAATGAAAAGGGAAATCCTTGAGGATATGCAACAAAGGGCTTGATTTGGAATAAGGTGACCTATGCCAAATAGGTCAAGGGTTAAATTAGTAAGTGGTTTTATCACATGATTTAACCTAAAAATGAAATAACATATGTTTCTTATTTAAATTATGGATTATGGTTAGAAACATGATGTATATTTAGATTATTAATTAAACACACAAAACAAAGTATATCTATATATAAGATAGATAAATAAAAACATGTGCTAAATAGAATAAGACATGAGAAAGTAAATGTACTTAGCTATTTAGATGATCTAAAAGCTAATATGGGTATGATAGAGTGATGAACATACTAGAAATTTCCTACAAATGCTTCACCTTAGTTTCTGGGAGTGCATTGTGTACTAGGACAAAACCTTCAAACTCAGACAAAACCATCTTTCTATCCCTAATTAACAGTTCCATCTAGGGAGGCATTGACACTCTAAATTTTTTATGCCCTTACGATTAACGATGATTTGTTGCACTGTAATATATTAAGTCACATGAACATTTCAAACCCTCTATGATCATATTATAAGTCCCAAAACCATAACCATGGGGGAAACCTCCACAAAAATGTTAGTGTTTGGGTTGAAGTGCAATATGTATACCACATACATTGGCACTACTATGAAGATGCCTCAAACCACATGTAGTTCCCGACATAGATTTGATATCTATATGGATGCAACTACATTTACCAATTTAATAATTTGGTAATATTTATATTGGATTGCTTACTTAGTGTTTGACTTGATTTTGAAGGCTTGTGATTTGGGAAGCTTGAATCTTGAATCTAGTTTAGATTGCTTCAAACCCATGCAGGGGATGCTCCTAATGTGTGTTGCTACTTTTGGGAGATGTAGGAAAGATATGTATGATTTTTGGGAGATATTTATTTGAGAAGCTTTTGCAATTGTCAGGTGAGTAAATGAGTACATTTAACTTTCTTATATAGGCTTCCATGGGTATATTTTTGCATTAGGGTTTACCCATGAGGAAAGTACCGACCCATAAAAAATTAAATTAAAAAATTGACCGTTGGGTAGCTATGGAAAAAATGTTAATTTGGACCAAATTGTTTGGCGATTTGGTCCCATTTGGACGATTTGATCTAGGAGGGAAATTCAGTGTTGTAAAGTTACATGCATAATAGTTAGGATGACTAGAATTATTTGATTGATGCAAGCTTATTTACTAGTGATTGAGTAGTGCAATTAGGAGAGCAAGTCTTGTAACATAAAGAAGGATGTAGTAACTAGGATTAGAATATGTGAACAAGTCATGATTTAGGGACTAAGCCAATAGTGCTATTATCAAGTGATAAATTACCAAATTTAGGTGTCTAATATAGTTCCTTGAGGTTCTTGGTATTTTTTGTTGGTTGTTCTTGCCCATTTTGTGTCAACACAAATGTTAATAGGGTCCTAATTTGAATTTAAGAAATCTTTAAATACATATGAGCATTGGTACATTTAGGACAATAAGTGGATTCTAACGATAGAAGAGCATCCTTGAGCGCTAAAAGCAATTACAAGCATTTAGAGCATCATTCAAACATTTAGGGAAATCTAAAGAGCATCAATCATTTATTGTGTTGCATTAGTTAAGTCATTGAACATGATAAGGATTAGTACTCTCTTTATGTTGGGTTGCATGTTAAATTGCATTATACTTGGTCTCATCATTGTATGAAAATGTTCCCATCAAGGGGCATGTTAATAATCGAGGGATAACATATGCCCCTCAAAACATTTCCCATATTTTATTGTGTTCTTGAAAGGTATTAACGCTATATAATAGTTATAATAAAGGACATCAAATTCCTAGAGATCTACAAATAATTTAAGAACTTCATGCAAGGTTTTCGAAAGTCAGGAACATGTGAATCCAATTATCAAATTATGAGCACTTCCCAAAGTTCCATGGTCCCATGAACATAACTATATGGTCTTGGTAAAATTGTACGGTCCTGATAAAATAACAGGATCCTAGTGAAACTATATGATTCTTGATAAAGTTCTATGTTCATCATGATTTTTTAGATCTTTTCTGATCCATCAACTACCTCTTTTATATAATAAACAAATCCTATCTTAGTGATAATGAATGATAAAACTAACTAAGATTCTTTTTATCAATATAATATGTAAGAAACATTCACACTATATTGAAATTGAGATATAAAAGACAAATAGACAAGAGACTTATCTTGGAGAAACCCAATTTGGGGAAAACTCTAGTTGGGTGAACAATTGTTCCCCTTTCACTATGTAAATCTCCATTACAACACAAGTTTACTACTAATGGATGACCTTCAAGAAGGATTTAAGCTCCATCTACTTGCATTACTTGCTTACAATCCTCAATAATGAATAACTCAACTGTCTATGAACAAGACAAGAACAATCTAGACCTTCTCCTTTGCTCAAACTTGAACTCACTCAAAACCACTTGCCTTGAATGAGTAAATGCATCTATATTTATAGTTTTTCTACCCAAGGATGGAAGGAAAGGTGAACAAACCATTTTTAGAATACCAAACATTTGCAATATTTCAAATTCCTCATTTTGGCATTGTTGACAAGGGACGGTTGCGACACCGTTGCGACGGTTTGACAGTCGTTACTCTGTGAAGTTGTGGCGGTTCCATGACCATCGCACAATTATCACACATAACATAACAATAAAGACTTTTTTCATCATTCAAAGGTATTTGGATTACCGTCAGCCTGACTTAACCATTTTCTAGAATAAACATGTTGAGGGTATGCAATGCAAGTTTCAATAAGAGAATACATAGAATTCGATACTTCTAAATCCATTTTTTAATCATTTTCACCTTGTTATCTAAACATACGTTGTATTATCTATCTGTAATATTTATCTATATATTTATATTAGATCAAATTATACAAGTAGTTTATATCCATTCTAATGCTTATTAGCTGATAGGCTATTTACGTGAGGAACTCAATTGGGGCAGTCTAAGGAAAGTTGCATAACACCGAAGAAAGGTGCGCACAAAGAAAATCAGATTTGATTCAACCCACAAAGTGACCACTCTTTTGATTTATTCCATACACTCTACATAATGGAGTCCACATGAGATAAGGCTAATCTTTACGAGTTACTTGAAAATGTACAATTTTATTATGGCTTGATTAAACTTAATTCAAAATCATTGCATACTTTTTTTCATTTCAAATATTTAATTGGTTTGCATAAATCCAAAAGTTCGAAGACAAATTTTTACATTATAAATTAGCTTTTAAAGTACTAGCAATCACATGTATATAATGCAATGTGAACACCGAATGATGTATGTTATTAGATTTAGAAAGACAATTATTAATTTTGCAGTTGATGTTGATAAGGGGTGTGATTGACAATACTGATTTTCTATTAAAACTAGAACAAATGCTGCAAAATACATTAGAAGGGATGTTAGATAACAATTAGCTGTGTAATAATTGAATACAAATGCAAGTGCGACATGTAAGTTTGCTAATACTCACATTCAAGAATGTAGTGAATGTGAAGTGTTGTTGTCAAAGCAGATTGAAAGAATGACTAAGTGCTTTAACATATTATCTCTCCATGAAACTAAAATGAGACAGAATATGCAATTATATATAAACAAATCTGAAATGGTTATGGTACATTCCAAATTTCTTTATTACCTCAACGAGTTTGAGAGCATCATTGTTAGAGCTATTTTGTGCATATATTACAATCATAGCATTCCATGAGACCACATTTCTTTGAGGCATTTTGCAAACAAAAAATGGTATACGTTATTTGTCTTATAGGGATATTTTTTTTGTAGTTGTGTTTGTTTAAACTATGGGTGATTGATTTTGTATGTGTAGAAATATAGATGAGTCACTTTATTTAAAAAGCGCAAACATGAGGTGTTACCCTTAAAACTATTCAAAATGCAAAAAAGTATATAATGTACAAAGCTTTGGATGAAAACAACTATAATTTGCATGGTCCTTTCTCAGCATTTTAAATTTCTAGGTATTTGTGTGCAGATGAAGACATTAAAAATGTGTTGTTGTTAGTTAACATAAAGAAACATGCAACAATAAAGAGGAAAAATTGAACATGTATGTTGAAACGTGTAATTTTGTAATTGTAGATATATAGATGAACCACTTCATTTAAAGGTTTCATCTCTTCATTTCAAAATGGTTACAAATTGTACATATACATTTACAAATATCATATCATGAGTGGTATCGTTTTGCGGATTGTTTTATTTGAACTTAACATGAGAAGAATTATATCATGAATGGTAGCCTTTTGAGGGTAATTTTATTTCCGGTAAACATGAGTACATTTGATACCCCTTGAACGGAAATGGCGTCTAGGATAGAAGAAGTGTTGAGTGAAGTAGTAGCAGAGGTGCTATCAAAGCAGAGTGTAGTATTTACGAAGGGTTGAGTGATATTAGTCTTGCTTCCTCCTTTCTTCTTGCTCCAAGTGTTGCTACGTGTGCCATTTTTTAGTACCTTTTGAATGAAAAAGGAGGTGAAATGCACAGATTTGCAAGCGAGGCAACTCTGGAGAAAGTTGTGAATGTCAGACCCTGCCTTTCATTAGTTTCTATGTTGACAATTGCTCTATACATAATAAGTACCCGAGACTTGTGGATAGTTAATGCCCAGGCCATTTTAAGTGGTAATTGTCTTTGATTCCCTCTTGAAATAGGGGGTATCGAAATATGTAACAGGTTGGAGGGATCCCAACATGGGCCATTGTATCTATCAAATTTGACAACAACAAATAAAGGTAATGTTGGTGGTGGCATTGATGTGTCATAGACAATGTCGGTGATTGTTCCTGTAGCACCATTTACGAGGCTTGCGTCAACCCATAAATTTGCAATGAGCATAATTTTTTGTTGTTTGCACAACAAAACTTTGTGCTCTAACTGATCATCATCAGGATTTCTTGGTCCAACCCTCCTGTTACTTTCAACAATGGATTGGGTGATCAGAACGTTCAATGCCTTCAACATCTGAAGGTTGTGGGAGTCCATGAGGTCATTTTTTGCAAACAAATGTGGTGCGTCCTTAATTTTTTTGAGCTCTTGCTAAGTTAGGTGTGTGTCTGTGCAAGACATTAGGAGTTCCTAGTCCTCAATAAGAGGGGTTGAATCTCACATGTTGAGCAGTAAATTCTGAGATGAAACTTGTGCATCGGTTGTTCCTTGTTACTGAAATATAGTTTACAATGTAGTGGAAGAATGAAATCCCTTCCAAAGGGTGGCTCCATACAATTTACTTGCATAAAGAGGACTATCCATAACTGGTGGTAATTGCCCAAGGTCGCTAAGGAGGATGACTGATTTGTTTCCAAATTTAGATGTTTTTGAGTGTGGGAAAGCCTCGTGTAGCCTACTATTAATTTATCCTAGCAACTTTGGGCCGATGAAACTCATTTCATCAATAAGAACATATTCTATATGTTTCAGCGACTCTTGAAAAGACGATAATGTTTGGCCTTCAAGGGGTTTTAATTCTTTGATTGGAATATGGAGGGCTGTATGGATTATGGGTGCGGAGATGTTGAATGATGAAACACCGGTAGCGGCGAGTAGAAGGAGAGGCGAGGGAGATGTGGTTGATGTTGTTGTAAATGAATTCTGGATATTATTTAACAGAAATGATTTTCCTGTGCCAGTTATTCCTTGAATTATCAAAATTAATGGAGGTAGAAGTGTTTTGCTTGCTAAATGGTGCAGTATGGTATCATGAGATAGTTGTTGTTCTGAAGACAAAGGTAGTGTGGTAGATGGTGGTGTGGCTTGCATGCTGGTGTTATTTATGTCTGCCTTTTCTCTCTTGATGAATGATCTTTTAATTATCTGTAAATCATGTGGAATGCCATGTATGTTCCAATTATTGTGTATGTCAAAATCTCGTTTCCCCAACATTTTAAGACTGTCAAGACCCGTGTTGTTTCCCGAATGAAGTTGTGCGAAGACCTGCCATTCTTGCAATGGTTCGTGTTGAATATTGCATTCAACCTCAAAGTTAGAACAAACATTTGTTTCATGTCCTGTGTCTGTGGTATTGTGTAAAACATGTCATGGTCTGTAGTTGTGTTTGAACAATGTCCTAAGTGTCATTGATGTCATGTGGGCTTGAGCCAAATTGGGAGGCAATATTTCTGAAAGGCTTGTATAAAAGGATTTCTGACCAATAGAAAAGGTTATATGACATTAAATCCTGAGTTGAGACATCCACAAATCTCGGGTGGACCCGAATAATTGCTTTAGTCGACCGTAATTTCTATTTATCTCCTTTATGGTTCCTGTTGTAGCTCTAATCTCAAGCAACCTGAATAAGTGGTAGGTGTTCCATGGTTGCAGGGTGAACTCTATATGCATCCAAGAAAGTGGTTGTTTCTTGTACATCCTCATCACTTTCAATGACACGTCTCAATATTTTTTTGCCAACATTTAATGATACAAACAAGTGGCTGCACATAACAAGTGGCATTTTTTGCAGCATGTGGTATGTTTCCTATGCGCTTATGTCATGTTCAACAATGCTCTCTATGAGCATTTTTTGAATCAAAATGTGTGCTGGTGAATCCGCGTCAACGTCTCTTGAAAATATGGATGGAATTTGGTGATAGGTTTCTAAATGTTGCTCTAATTTTGAAGCATATTTTGCAATAAACTTCAAAACTGCATGGGAGGTAAGTACCGGTTGGAAATCAACATTTTCTCTCCATATGGATATCATAGTTTGATTGTGTATGTTCAGTCTATTATCATTTCTCGAAGGGAGGTACTTAATTTTCCCATCACTTTCAATGAGCAGGGATGAAGTAGGTTACGTGGCCCATGGTGCGTTGTACCTGCACTGCAGATGTGATTGCTTTCTACGCAGGCATATCTGTTCTAAAAATTTTGTGTGGCATTGAACATGATTAAGTAGTGCTTCAACGTCTGCATGTGGGGAGGACGATAGTATTTGTGTTATATTTAGTAAACAAGGGTCATCTAGCAGTGACCTATGAACAAAATCTAAGCGGTTGCAATCCAAACGGGGGTTCCAGGCAGACACAAACTTATCAAAGTATTGTTTTGTTTCCTCAATAACTGTTGTACCCTACCAGTCCATTGCGTCAACTTTAGGTGCATTCTCGAGCCACAATAAACCATGGACGTGTGTGGAGCCTCTATGTTGCCATTCATACCTACGAAACGAGAGAGCATAAATATTAGCTATGTAGTCTAGAAAAAACTTATTAAATACTAGATTTTATTACTTGTACCAATATTCTACAGCTCCAAGTTCCTTCTGTAATATTTCTTCACGAAATATTGTGAATCTGTGATGCGGGTATGTTGATACTCGATGAGGGTTTGAGCGACTTGAGGATTAGTACGGCATTCACCATATATAATATTGTGGAGATCTAGCCATTTAGTATCTGCAACACTTAGAGTGAAGAATAAGTTTGGTATCCTCAATTGTTCCACCATATATGAAAGCTCACTTCTATTTTTTTCCCAGATTGAACGTGTCCCTCGAAGGCTCGATCCAAACCGCATTAAATTGTCTGTGAGGTTATCTTTGGGGCATTCCAATAGTTGTCTTCACAGATCTCCAATTGTTGTAGGGATTCCTGATTCGATGTTTTGTTTCATGAAAACTGCAGTTGTGGACTAGCTTTTGTGCCACATTATGAGGTTTAGAAGGAAGTAGCAAAATCTTGGGTGGGAACTGAAGTGGCCATCATGGTAGTGCATCAAATGAAGAGCATATTCATGCATTGGAACTTCTTTTATGCGGGACGGTTGCCACATTGCTTTTCCAATCGGAAACAAAGTTAGGAAGCCCATTGAGAACAGGGCCCTCCGTATTGTATTCATTTATAGGAGAGAGCTCAAGCTCTAGCCATGGCATGGTAAATGGGGTGTTACCATCGTTTTTGAGCAAGAACTATTTGATTTCCTCTTCTTATGTTCTTGAATTGTGGGGTGTTGGCACGAAATACAATGAGTGTTCATACATTTCATTAGAGTCATTGGAAGCATCAATACCATGAGCTGTAGAGGTAGTTTGCATTTTAGGAAATTCCACTGTGGTTGTGTGAAGAGATGAGGAAACATTTAACGACTCAAATGGTAGGGAGGAAAGGGCATCATGGTCGATTAAGACATCTTTGTAATAAGGATCGTGTTGGATTTTATATTACAAGGATGCCCAAACATGAGATCTACTAACTTAGAAATCATAATTTTTAGAATTATATCCTTCCCTTTGTATGAGTTCTATGTCCAAATCTCCAAGGCGGTGTGGTAGGTACTTTGCTATTGAAGTAATGTTTTGCGGGAAATTTATGGTGTGTCCTGAGTATTTGTATTGTCCTCCACTTACTTGGGAGACCCGCAGTAATGGATTGACTCGTGTGATAAGCATCTCCTTGATTTAGGTTAAAGACGCAAGAACCATAGGCTGCTTTTCAGGGTCCATGTTATTCCACAAAGAGAAGTGATGGCCGTGTTTTTCAGATTTGCATCTGCTACAAGAGGGAAAGCCTTCAAAGGAAATTGTTTTAATTCCAGGGTAATTTTCCAAATAGATTGAGCAAGTTTGGATGTTTGTCAAAAATTATATTCTTTTGCGAAACCGATGTTGGGCTTCAATAGTCTACGAAGAGGGAGTCAGTATGGGAAGTATTTGTGTATGGGAAGGGGTGGGGTGTTCTGTTTGGGTCGATTGTGGATTGCAAGGTGGAAAACAAACAAAACAAGAGGAGGAATTGGTTGTACATGTGTGAGGAAACAAAGAAAATTCGGTACTTGAGACAATTTCTTGTGGCGGCACAAGAAAATGGGGAGGCGTGGCAGTAGTTAACAAATATGGCTTTATACGGAAGGAATTGGTATGGTCGTGCAAATTTGTTTCCATGGAAGTTACTTGCGGAATGTTAGTTGACAATCCTTCAGTAGTTGTATTTGTTGGCAAGTTTGGAATGACAAGGAATGGTAGGTTGTTGGTCGATGTAAGTTAACAGATATTTGAGATTGTCGTTGTTCTACGCTCTAGGTGACGACGCATATGCTCATAATTTATGTGAACTTTATTTTTTACATAGTTCTCTCTTTGTCGGGCTCATTTTCCAGGAGTTGGCATGATTGCGAAGTGACACACCTATGGAGTACCACCTATTGGGAAAAAACTGTGTCAGTCTGTAATGAACGATGTATTGTTTGTTGACATACAATTTTTTTTTATACAGTAAATTATATACAATTGTAATGCATGTGGAGTTCCAATTGGAATTACGTGTAATAGGTATCATTTTTAGGATTAAAAATCTGCATTTGTTGCTTAAGGAAATTGATATTAGTTATATAGAAAGTTATAGTATGTTCCAATAGTATACAATGATGCAAATACGTACATAATACAAGTGCAAGTAATTATCATTTATTTTCTTTAAAGATATTTCAATCCACATAGTATTAGGAGGCAATAGTATGTCATAATCAATAAACTATATACATTTGAAATGCATGTGGAGTTCTAATGGGAACTAATCATAAGAGGTAACAATTTTAGGATAGAAAACTTTTATGTGTTTCCTAACGAAAAGAGTTTTTGTTATATGGAAAGATACAATATGTTTTAATACTATACAAGGATGAAAATACGTACATAATAAAAGTGCAAGTTAAATGCATTTATTTTCTTAAAATTACTTACAATCCACATAGTAGTAAGTGACAATAGTATGTCAGTTTATAAGGAACTATAGAAGTTTTCTTTTGAAGTAGGGGAGAAGGGCGAAACATACATATGAAATAAGTAACATAACGGTGATAGTTCAAAGTATAAAATGGGATGGGTGAGGGTGTAAAGTTTGAAGGGACATATACATTATAAGTATTTGCGTAAAGAACGTTACGGAGGAGTTGCATTGTTATCCACTTTCTTAGAATTGAGGATGACATATTTCAATCTATTGTTTCCGCAATATGTCTCTTTTTTCAGGGAAAGTGTGAAGCAATATTCGTTGTCGATGACATGCTTGTAATTTCACTGGTCATGTCTTCGTCTATAGATAATAGGTGGAGATCGTTAGCTTCAACACCCATGATTGAATCAACTGTCTCATCAAAAGAGGTAACTGACTGGAGTTCTCCTGTTGGGTCGTTTAGATCGATCCTGAGAGCATATCTATAATCATAGTTCTGAACTTGTACATTGCAACTTGAACAAAACCATGAACCATTACCATTCTCTCTCACCCTTTTCCTGTATTGTTTATCACCTTTTTGAAGAGGACATGTCTTGTAAAAAAAGTTGTCCATATTGATATTTGTGATTTCTGTAGTAAGCATGGTCCATTCATTCCTCTCAGTGTTCCCCATTTGTACAACGTGTGAAATCGTTGTTACAGAGGTCAAGCTTTTTGGAGGGCCCTGAAATTTACTTGTGATAGAGGGTACCGAAAGGGAGTAGTCATCAGAATCAACCCAACCATGAAGTGTATTTGTTTCTGAAATTAGAGGGTTAACATAACATTTGGTTCTTGAAACAGTGTCAACTGAGCTTCCATTAAAACTGGAGACGCGAGCAGCTTTTAAGGCAAGGATCGGAAGAGGCGGTATAGAAAGCATGTCTTCAATTTTGTTTCTTATCCCATCTAAGTGTTGTACCCACAATGTGACACTTAAATTGAATCTCGACATGTCCTTTAATTTTAGTGTTCTTCTCTTTGTTTCAAACTTGTCATGCCAACAAATTGTTGAGCATGGTGACATCGTAGGAACAATGCCAATCAAATCAACTATAGAACCTTCAACACTTGCACGTATGTCCTTGATTTTGGTGAAGTGAAAGTGATGGGAAGGTATTGTACCCTCATTTGCTATGAGTGGAGATATGGTCGAGGAAGGTTGCATGAAAATCTCTAAAGCATTGTTCAAATGGTTGTAACATAGCTTTGCATCAGCAATACTCGCATTCCTCCCATTATAAATTGTATATAGCTTCGCATTTTCAATCTGCTCATAGAATGCTTTTACGGCGTCATTAAAACATGTGATGTGGATTTCCCCTCCTTCCTAATCCACAAAATCAAACCCAAACATAGAACCATATCCCCTTGCATTGTGATATTGGCGAAGGGTTGTTTTTGGTAGGGTAAGACCCTCTACAGACCACATGCGCATATATGTATTCAATCCACTTGTTTTAGTTGGTGTTCTTGCAAAATATTTGTTAACCTGATTGGAACTTGCATCTGTTTGAGGTAACTGACTGTCTTGGAGAGAATTTGTTGGTAGTCAGGTTGGAGCACGGATTATCAAATGTTTTTCGACAATAACATCCATTTCAATGATAAGAACAGTCATGTAGTGGAAAAGAAAATCATTATAGAATTAGAATTGAGCAACAAATAAAAAAAAAAACATAAATAAATTATAATTAATATAGGGAGTTTATATACATTGGTAATCAAGCAGGAGATGAAGCTTAGAGTTCACTTTTGATCATTCTAACGCAAGATTTGTGTAAGAACACAATGTAGCCTTCTTGTATTGTTTTTTCGGTTACACAACTTGCAAATTTGGAGGGTAGAAGTGTTGTTTGAAAATGTATCCCATCTGAAAGGTCAACACAATGTTCGGTAGCCGTGTTGAGAATGGACCTTAGGGAGGAAAAGTGTAGTATCTGAAATGTGGGGTCAACAACGGAACTACCCTCAATCAATTGAGAAATGCCTTCGTGTGTTAAAGTTATTTCCATGGTAACTAAAAGATGCACAAGATAGTGGGAGTTCTACAAATGTATGGTGGAAAATGTAAATTTGTAGTGCAGTCAAACATGAAATGAAGGATGTGTTCAGGAAAGCATACATTTTTCAACAATGAGAACCTTTAAAGTTTGCTTCCTTTTTCATTTATATTTTCTAAAAAGCGCAAACATGAAGTCTAACCCTTTAACAATTCAATATGCAAAAAAAGTGATATAATGTACAAAAATTTGCATGAAAATAACTAAAAATTGCATGATTCTTTCTTGGAATTTTAAAACTATATGTATTTGTGTGCAGATATAATGAGGAACACATTAAAAATGCGTTATTGTTGGTTTCCATAAAGAAGCAAACAATTGTATAAAGGAAATATATAATGAAGATCACATTAAAAATGCCTTGTTGTTGGTTTACATAAAGTAGCGAGCAATTGTATAAAGGAAAAATTGAACACGTATGTTGAAAAGTTAGATTATGTGTTCCATATGTTCTGTCGCAATATATGTGCATTTATTTGTAACGAATTACATATTATTATGTTAAGCAAATAGAATGGAAAACAATAAGAACAATGTGTACACTTGAAGTGAGAAAACTATAGGTATTTGTATGGAGATACAATGATAAAGAAATTAGGAATGCATAGTTGTTGGATAACAAAAACTGAACATGTGTTTAAAAAGTTTGATTCTCTATCTTATATATATTGCCACAATACATACATGGAATTATTTGGAACGAGTTACGGTTTGTTTCAAAAACACTTATAAACTAACCACTTCAAGCTATTTTTAAAAATCAAATTTCTTCCTTTTTGCTTGTGCAATTTTCTTTGCACGTTTCTTGTATTTTTGTCCAGTTACAGATGCCTCGTTTGGTATTCCCATTCTCCTCAATTCGTGGGGTGGTTCATATTTCAGTGCATCTTCGTTAGAATCATAAATCAAGTAGAAGCCTCGTGAATGATCTCCAATCATTCGGATTTTGGAGAGAAAAATTGGGGATGTTGCCATCAGGTGGAGTCGATCTCTGATCATTTCGGCTATCACTATTTTAGGTGGTTTTGGTTGCCTGCAATGCAAAACATTAACAAACATTGAAGACGTTTAAACTCTTCCTCCCTCTGTAAGCGAGGCATAGTTAATGTCAATCTCATTGTAGGGAGGGGAGTTATGTTTCTAGTCTGCATCATATTAAACTGGAGAGGGAAAAGAAGTATGTTAGTTCTCGAAGATGTTTTTAGGTATGACGAGCAACATAAAAAGCCTTGTCAATGATCATTCTAATGCCCAACTTGGGACGCTTAGAAATGGCCTCATTGGGGAACGAGCCCCTCAGCACATAACAAATCCTGTCATTGACGAAGGCACATGCCCCCACGTGTCACTTCGGAAAAAGGATTGGAGTCAACTATAAATGTAAATGTAACAATCAAAAGCAAATAACATGAAAGCACTATACAATAATTTTTTAGTCCATAACATCCAATAAACAGAACAAATGAATAAGTACTTCAATCAATATTGAAACCACCTAAAGTTCATTTAGAGATGATACTCTCTTCTTTACCGCGGGAGAAAGAGAATCACAAATATCCTACAAAAAAGTGATAAAAGAAGTTAATAAAACTAAATGTATGTGGTAATCAATTGACCTCAAGAAATTAAGGAAATGGAGATGTAGACCAAATTTAATAGTGATAACATATAGAAGCAATAATCTTCATCATTTAGTGCTTAATAATTGTGAGATAGAAAACTATATGCTTTGTATGCATGAACAATTTTTACCATTTAACAAATTTGATCTTAGAGCATGGATTATCTGTAATTTGGATAAAATATCCAAGAATGCCATATTTGAAACTTATAAGCAGATAATCAATCATCTAGTGGATTTGGAAAAATAGATGACGTTCATGTCTTTATAGCAATACAACTTCTCAAATGGTTTTAACTCAAGACTTACTCTGACATCATATTATAGTTTGCGATTTTATATTAGAGCATGAAAGATGAGTTCCTTGACAATGAAGACTTAGACAAACAATTAAGAGGTCCATATTCAATTGATGTGCCTTCCAAAAGTTCACAAGGGGCTTCCAAAAAATTTAAAGAGCATATGTAAATATATATAGATATTTGTATATAAGTGTTGTAAATTTTATGTGTTTTGCTTTGGTGGAATCAAAATGATTTTTTTATAGTGTTGACATTAGTTATATATAGATATTTGTTTGTAAATGTTTGTGTTGAATTGTTGGTAGAGAAGGTGCTAATAGAATTGATTACATCAGTTATGTATGTACTCTTACTGCCTTCCCTCACTTCATACATATTACCGCTCTTAATGTCTTCTCTCACTCCATTAATAGTATTGGGCCCCATAAAAAATAACGAAAGAATCTCTTATTTGGAAGAGGAATTGAATACCAATAGTCTATGTAAAATATACAGCTCAATGATTTTAACTAACTGTTTTTACCAATATTTTAAAAACTCGTCGTGAAAAGTTTAAGACTTCCCACACGAAGATCTTCACCCAACCAAGTCTGATTTGAGATCAATGATGCAATCTTCCACAAGAGTTAAAGTAAGACTAAATATTGATCCAATTATGTGAAAAGATAAACAAGAGAAACTAAATACCCTACATAACGCCACTATCGAAACACTTATCATGCAAAATATACCCGATGCAGTATTGCTATATATATAGGATATGTAGATACTATATATATATATATATATATATATATGGAATATAATTAACCCCCTATTCATATGTTTTTGTTTGAATCAAGAAGATGTAAATAAGGAGCAAACTTCTGGACAAATTATCCATCTATATGGAAATCAAATTATAATTGATGGTATGGACTATCTGTGGAAACATCGTATCAGTGTTGTTCCAGTCGTTGATTTGAAATCCAGAACAATTCTCGGCAAGATATTAAATGTTTTTCTTGCATGTTCTGACAAAGCCATGATAATTAATACAAAAAGCATTGATAATGTTCAAAACGTTGTGGCAAAGGAGATTTTTTTCTAAAAAAAATTCCTTTGCAACTTTATTTTGATTGTCGGTCCAAATCAACGACATTGATGCATAACTATTTTCTAGTTTGTTATGTTTAGATAGGTTAAAACAATGAGATAATACTGCCCATGTCAAAGCAATCACATCCGTTCTATTAAGTAATATGGGCCCCATAATACCCAATGAAATGCAAGTATTTGTCAGCACTACACACATCCCCAGTTTCACTATTAATTGCACTTGCGATGCTGCTAAAGACCTTCTAACCATCCTATCATTGAAAGATATATCCTAAGGAGCGTGAAAGAATTTTTCCAAATGGTTATAAACAAGGCTTGAGTATAGGTTAACATTTAAAACAAATCTTAATGCATAATTCCAAACTTCATATTTATGCCCATCATACATCAACATGTGAAAATATTAGTACATCGTATATGAAGGCAATCAGGGTTGAAAATATTGTTCGGCGTTTCAAACTGGGTGGGATTTGAACAATTTAGGGTTAAAAAACCATGTAAAGCTTATGGACAAAAAATATTTTGGACGGTTCTATTTCAAAGGCCCATGGCAATACTGTTGTCAATAATTATAGTGCTCATTAATAATCTTGAACAATTCATCCTTAAATCGGAACACTGGAACAACTTCAAAATCAAGTATTTGATAGGCTTGTGTTAAAATAGCTGAGAGATGGGTGCCTGGCTTTTGATATTTTAATGAAAGTGGTCAAACAGATTTCAAACAATATACACATAAAAATGGCATTTTAAACAGATAACGACTAATTCTTTTGATTCACTGTATAGATTTGAAAACCAAGAATACAAACAGCTAACAAGAATTCAAATATAAAATTACGACTAATTGCAGCTTGTTAGATGTCCCATGGTAAAGAGAAGACAATGAATACCAACGGTCTAGCAAAATATCCAGAGCTCAATATGTGAATGTGCTCGTGGACACTAAAAAATGAAAACAAAATATAAGTGAAGATTATCGAAGTACCATATGAATGTAAGATATGATGGATGAAATTGTTCAGTTTGTGACAATAATAGTATGTTCTAAGAATTTGGGGATTTAATGGGATTGTCTATATTCATCAAGGAGATCCCTCCATCATTGAATTAGACCCTAGATATTACATTAGGGTTGTTTGGTTAAAGTGCTTAATCATTAGGATTCCATGAGAATGGATTTGATTACTGTACAATACGTAATGTTTACCCTCTAGATTCTACTGTAATAAGTCTACAACGGACTTAAAATGTTGAAACTTGAGCTTGGAACATGGTTGAGATTGGATGGACTTTAAGAGGCTATTGAAGACTTCTATGAAGGTCTAATGTTTACTTAAATATGAATTACCCTTGTGCTCAAACTACACTCTCATCTGTTTGGTGAGTTATTGTTAGGCTGTGATAGATGATGAATTCAAGAATACACCATTGAATACCTTGACTGCATTATATGTTGAGTTGGGCCCTTGAATTATTAGGTATGTGGTACTGAGAAGGAAATTTTGCATTTCTTTGCAAGTGCTAAATAGACAAATTTTCTTAAGGAGCACGAAAACGACATCTAGGAATTTGTACATGTCTTGATGTTTACTGAATAATACAGGGGGCAACCTTTCATTGAAGATAACTATGTTTATTTGAGATGTGTTGATATACAACCTTAACCTACTTTGGGTGGTGTTGGTACCATTAAAAACTCATTACTAATTCTGGAGTCGGTAACTATATGCTTTAATTGACTGTTATATAAGCCAGTAGCTATGCAATGTATATCCTATTATGAGTCCGATGTCGAGATCATAACAAGAATTTTGGAATATTTCTCAATAAGCCACCTTCTCAAAGCCCCTTATAAGCGATATATAAGGAACTTTTGATATTCTCAGTAACAATGTTTGGTGGCAAAATGGAGACACCACTTTGTAAGTGGAAGGCTTGATTGTTTAACTTCTATACCCTGTCACATTTTAGTAATGGCGGTAACTTAAGTTTGAATTTATCATCACACTGCATTAAGTAGAATTGCTTCTTATTCGAATGGTAATCTAAGGTTAAAATATGATGACCATCTCTGTTAGGCACATGTTGGCATGAAGAATAAACAGGGTAATCTCTTAAGGTTATTATCATAATCGATACAATAAGAAGTATAAGATGACTGAGCTTTCTTATGTTTAATTGACCTATGTGATTGTATTGTCCATTAAAACAACAAGTTGCAACTTGAAGATTGAAATGGAAATTGAAACAAATAAAACAAGTGGCAGAGGATTGTGAACTACTGCAGGGCAAGTGGTTCTCAAGATTTAAATATACCTGTGTTACAATCTAACTACTCGCCTTGAGGGCGTAACCTGACTCATCCACAAGGACCTCAGACTTAAAGACAACGATAAGTTGATAACTGAATTGCACATCTGATTCAAGGGTACTGAGTCTTAGAGCCAAAAACAATGCTATGTAAGCAATGTGCAAACATATAGAGCCAAAAAAATTATGTTAAAACTACAAATAACCAAACAAAATACATGTAATGTTTTGTTTTCTAAAGAGCATGAACAAGCGTGTCATGCTAAAACAATTATTAGACCACCCAAATAATTTAATATGAAAGAACTTACAAATAACGGTGAACAACACTGAAACAGGCGAGTTACAAGCCAGGAGGGGGATCTGGAAAGTCATGACAACACAAAGAATTTTGAAATAAAAATGCAATTCCTTGCACCATGCTCAATCAAGCTTCATTGCAATGGAAATGGGTTGGCAAGAAAGATTCGTCTTTTAGGCTCTTAATTTGAAAAAGGGGGCATTACAAAAAATGCACTAGTGGAGTCTAATGCCTTGTTGAACAATAACACCCGATAGTTCTAGCTAAAATTACCCACCAAGAAGAAAGCCCATTGAGAGTGCAAATGAACATACAAAACAAAATTTAATGTGCATCGGTGAAACAAGAAGCGGAAGGGAGTGGAGTCTTATGCCTTGCTGAAGAATAAAACTTGGGTTCTTATAAAATTACCACCGGGAAAGAAGCCCATTGGATGCAAATGAATGTCAAAACCAAAAATAAGGCAGGTGGATACATGGATTCAAACACGAGACGAGGGTGGCGACAATAGTGTTTTCCCAACAAGAGGGTTATCACTACAATGAGATGTTTGATCACAACATAGATGGTTACAACCAAATTGGTTGTATCAATTGCTTCACATTTTGAATGGAAGATTTACCAAATAGATGTCAAGAATCCATTCCTCAATAATGACAATGAACTCAACATGTGTGTATATTTATCAGTTGCAAGGGTTCAAACTTCCAAATAAAGAAGCACCTTGTATGCAAGATGGTTGTACCTTAATTATAGTGTTCAAGCACGACAATAATTGCACCGATACAAGAAGCCGAAACTTGCTTCCAAAAGAATCTAAATGCATAAAGAAGCACTTCTAACTGACATCTATTGATGGAAATTGGAGAGCTTAAGAATGAAATTATATTGTCATTAACTAATTGTATATAAAGACTTAATGCATGCAAAAGTAATAAAATCAAAAAGTAAAAATATAAACATCAAAGCAGCTCTGCAAAAAATATGCCAAAATTATGAAAACAAGTTCTGTGGGAAAATTGTTAAAAATAGTAAAACTTCATTTAGGCTGATCAAATTTGACAATAAGTGATTCATGAATGTGCTGCATGAATCTCTCTTTCCCATGGAAATTGTTGGGTGGCCTAACATATCTTACAGACACAAGCTCTGATCTTGGTTTTTGTTATTAATTACAATTTCCAGATTTGTGAACAGTTCAAAGTTGAACACCAGAAAGCAGCAAAAGAAATTATGAGACATGTGCAACGTACAGTATATTTTGGCATTTGATATTAGCATTCAGTATAACAAAGGCTATCATTTTTCAAATTCTTGGATTTTCTAATGTCGATTGAGCAAGATCCATGGATGGTAGAAAATCAACAATGGATGTGCATTTGGCCCAAGACCTAGGATTGTTTCATGGGCTAGATGGAAGCAACAAATGGTAATTCTTTCTTCCAACGAAGTAGAGCATAAAGCTGTCGTCCCCAGAGCTTGTAAAGTTGTTTGGTCGAGGAGGTTGCCTTCTGATTATCAGGCATCTCTAAGGAAAGCAACATTGCTTCATTGCAGCAATCAAATTGTGGTAAAGATGATCAGAAATCAAGTATTAAATGCAAACGCAAAGCATGTAGAAGTACACCATCATTACATCCGGTAGATCATGGTAAGGGGAGAAGTTCAGCTACAATTGGTCAAATCAAGAACAAACAGCCAACATTTTGACAAAACCTTTTGAACTGGGTTGATTGAAATTGTTTTGACAAGTTTAGAGATAATCTAGGTGCAGTCTCATATACAACGATGAAGGGAGGGTATTAGAATATCAAGCAATGGTCATAGAGTTAGTTGAAAGCTATGGGTTATAAGTTAGTGAGCAGTTGGTAGTTACAAGTTAGTTTCAGAATTTAGTTGAGGAATAATGCTAAAAAATGCACTGCAGACCTGAGCATTATGAAAGAATTATTGCTCCCTCTTCTCTCTTTATATTGTCCAGTGTTGTCTTTTTATTTGCAGATCAATATTGCAAGAAGAGATCAAAATGTGAGAATGTTGCCAAGCGGAGCTACCATAAAACATGCATGGGACACTCAAAATAGCTCCATTACAAATGAGTTCAATCCCACATATAGTTACTCAGTTCTGTCTCTGAAAAGTTACGCTGTGTATGGTTTGAGAATTCCAATGGAAAGACTGATCCTCTTGTCCACATTTATTCAAAAATCGTAAAAAGGAGTTTTAAATCATTAAGTGATTATACAAGAGCCAAAAATATTTTAGTTCATGCTAGATATGTGCCAACAAAATAGAAATTTTGGATCCCTTTGAAATTATATTAATGTACCATGAATGATCAAAAGTAGGGGGTCAACGAAACTCAAGAATATACCCCCCAATTACAAAAGAAACGTGCTGGGGTAAAAGGACCCTAGAAACAATGACTATGGTAAATAAAAGAAGCAAAACCATTGAAAGTAAACGAGGGGTAAACCCTTGTTTCTAGTAAAGACGAATTCAACTCGAATTCTGGTTTTAGGAAGTAACAATACAAATAGCCATGTGGGGGGAGTAAGAGCCACTCGAAGAGCATAGGCTAATGAAAGTCAAAAGTCAAGACTTGTTCCAATTAGGTCTCATCAAACATCTCTAACTATGCCCAGGATAAAGTTGTATAACAGTTGACAGTGTCATTCGTCTTGAGTCAATGTGAAAGAGCCAATGTAGGATTTCTGTAATGCTCCTTGGAGGTTTCCCTAGGCACTCAACTGGGGTTTTACCACGTAAATTGGTGTTCATCTCTAGAATGTTTGATATTTTGCAAATTTTGTTTACTCCCCCTAGTATCCCTCCTAAACTATCTACGTTTGCCAAAGAAGCTGCTGTATGGCATTGCAAAGAAATCTCGTAGTGTGTGCTTTCAATCCACACCTCGAGAGGTGATCACAATCGAGCAAACCCACATACATTATACATTAGCAGTTCAAACCCCTTTCCCTAATATCTCAAACATCTTCCATACTAAAAGGTTAATAATAAATATAATAATTCATTTGAATACACATTAAAAAGCGTCACTTGTCACCTATGTAATACGTTACTGTTGCCTTTTAAAGGCTTGCGATGTAAACTTCACTTTTGGCACCATACGGACCTTCATTTGCTATTCAAGTCTGACGATGGTTTCACATTCATCATTTCAACAAAACTTGCCCTATTTGTGGCCCAATGCGGAGAAAGTTAGGAATGCCTTGAGCAATATTGATTATGCAATTGCCTCCAAGTTTAAAGGAAAGAGGGGTATGAAAATTGAATATGATGGCATGCTACCACTTGCCCGGATGAAGGAGGGTTGGGTCTGATTGATGTATGCCACTCGGATGAGTATTGATGAGCTAAGTGGGGAGAAAGGACAAGTCTTAAGGGTGTTGTGCCTTGGTACATTTTAACCGGCATTGGATGTCTTCAACAACAATTAACCTGTATTTAATGAAGGTTGTAGGTAATTGAAAAATGTCTAATTTGACACGCCAATCTTCTAAAATGGTTGGCTCCACAAATTGTCTTCAAGAGCATTTTCTGTTTGAAAGCTATTGGCTTGGTGCATTGGTAGTGGGAAGCAAGCAAGGCAAATGGGATCTTGCTTCTCACCCTATTTGGTGAAATTGGGAGCGCCATCAAAACTCATGTAATGATGGAGTTGTAAATTGCTTCCAAGCCTACATGTTTGAGTAGGGGAAGGCATACTTTTGTTTGGGGTGATTCGTGGGATTTTGCTCCTTGCTCATGGACTCTTACATAGGAGATTGGTCTTCGTGCTTCTGACTGACCGTCAATCCTCGAATTGAAGGGTCGTATTCCTGAACTAAAAGTATACTTTTATGAATATCGGGACTGGCTGGTATGATTTGGAGGGAGTGGAGGTGGTGCTTTGGTAGACAGCCATTCTTCAGTATAACTCCCATCAAATGTATTTGATGTTGCACCAAAGGCACCCTTTATCCCCAGTTCTTAATACCAATTGCCTTTCCACAAATCTGGAGGATAGATGGATTCGAACATCTTCAATGTGCTTTAGGTTGTTTCGACTTTCCTATAAGCTAAGAGTTTAGTTTGCATGGCCAGTTATTTATCAAGGGATTCTCTCCCAAGCCAGAAGCTAGCCAAGAGTTGGATTCTTTGATGGTCTTTGCCTTGTTTGTCACCATTTGGAGACCGTGAAGTATATCGACTTGGGAGTGTCAGTTTGCTAGGCAATGTTGGAGATTCTTAGATGAACAGTGTTCACCAATAAGTTTCAAAACAAACTTCACTGGAATTTTATTGTTATGGAGAATTTTGCCACGTTGCACAGTGCATATTTACTGTTTTGTACTCTCCACAGCCAAACTTGATTTTAGAATTCCAATACTCCATTTTTATTATAATTAAATATGTAGTGCAAGATTGTTTTTCCTTGAGAGGACATCTCCATTTCTGCCTTTTGCTCTATGTGGAGGGATGAGGCCTGCCACTAGCTTCTTTCTAAAGGAGCATTGTTGATCAAAGATGCTCGTTCCTTGGACCCTATGTTGCATTCAATTTGACTTATGTTCTAGTTGCCATTAGAATGAGGTTGTGTTTGTCATTGTATATATTCATCCTTGAGTTGTATAGCTTTCTGTAAATATTTTTTTGTATTAATATGATTTATCTTTCAAAATAAAATAAAAATGAGTTAGTGTACTAGGGTACCATTAGGAGTAGAGTTATGTAGAAATGAGTGTCACCTCACTAACCTATCCCCCTTAGTGTATGAAGAAAAAGTATCCAAAGGGCACTTAATGCCATCAACTTCTATGAGTGGCTGAAATAATGAAGTGATCAGCGATAGAGGTTGTATTAGGCTCCCTATAAGGACCTACATCAAAGGGTGACAACCTCCCAAAGAAAAAGGGGCACACAACGTTGATCTAGGTACCAAAATCAAAGTGGATAGATAAGATAAGATAAGATAAATATATTAATGTCCAACGAATGACCACAGAAGTAGATCAATGGGATTGCATTCCAAACAATATACAAAGTGCAAGCGGGGAAGACTCGAAACGAGTTCCCGAGAACAAAAGAAAGAATAAGAGAAGAACAAGCAAAAACCCCCCCAGAAAAAACCCCATAGACGGGGGCAATGAAACAGATGGGGGAAGGAAAGCAGAGAAGAGAAAGAAGGAGGAGACTGATAAGGAGTTGTCTACTCAGAAATGGTAGTCACATCCCCTCCTAACATTAAAAGCTGACAAGAAGTAGCTACTGATGGAATGGCTCCTCGAAGGAGGGGGCGAGGGCCCCCTTCCCCGCAGAGATCTAAGACTAGAACGACGGCCAGGGAGGTGAGTAGATCTGGATTGCCCTCTGAGACGTGTATGCTGCCGAGTCGGCTAGTGGCCACGGAGGAGCTGTGAAGGTCTAGCCGAGAACGAACTGATCTATGCCTTGTAACAGGATCAAAGTGCCTTTGTCGTTTGGTACCACCCACTGTAGGTAGAACCGAAAAGAAAGATGTAATCCGTCTCATGGAAATCACTCTCGGAGGTGGGTGAAGAATCTGGTCCCGGAGCTCCAGAGACTCTCGGATATAGAGGGCAAGGCACCCCTGCTCAATCTATCTAAAGAAAACCGAGAGGGTCTGAACCCCTCTGAAGAGGCAATGAAATCGTCCCCTGATCTCATAGTATATGGGGCAGCGGAAGATGAAATAGTCCTCAATCTCAACCTCCTGGAGGCTATAGAGCCTGCAAAGTCGTCATCATGGTCAATATGATGATCCGTCTCACAACGCAATCCGTGGGAGCCCACCCGAAACTGACCCAGGGGTATGCGGAGGGCATGCATCCAATGGCGAAAGGTGTACTGGGGACGGGTGATGAGTCTGTCACTGATCTCAAGAAAATGCTTCGCAGAGTGTTATCATTTAATTTAATTTAGACTCTCCGATTGCTCTGTGATTTCATGGAGGATTTACAGATTTGCTGCATTTACAACATTATTAATTATGCGGAGTTGTGGCAAACAAAGACTTGTATATTATCATTAATTTACTTTTTGAGATTCATTGGAGAGGGTTTTATGTGTAATTGAACTAAACACGTATATAAAAGACATAAATTATAGACAATTCCAATTGATCTTCATTTTAGTTTGAAAGGGGAACTTTATAACCAGCTCATGTTGCAATGAGAAATGTGAAATTGTTCCATTCATTTGTGGCTATATGTTTTATTCCCTCCAATTTTGGGCTGGCAAGGCTCAAGGCTCAAATGCACATCTATGCTTATTAGCCGATCAAATTTGTACTGGACTGCTGGAGAAGATCTCCAACAGGAGCTACACCCTGGTTGGATTTGACAAGCAATTGATCCTGATGATCCGGGGATCACACCTAAATGCTGGAGTAATTGCCCCAGCATTACAATCGGTAAAAAAGCCCCTCCGAAGGGCTGCGGTGTAATGGTAAGTTAAAATCCCCACACTGCAATAAGGCAATCCATAACTTGAGGACATAAGTGCGTGTAATAACACGTCCAAGCCTGGGGCCTGTTCCTCTCAGAATGGCTCTAGGCCTGGGGATGTTTCTAGTTACCCTTTACAAAAAAAAAGTCCCTTACCAAGTTTCAATTTCCTTAACGATTTGTACTTATTTTCTGTTTCCAATGGACCATTCTTCACAAAAAATTCTAAACTTAGGACTGAGATTTGCCAATTTGAAAATTTTGGAACAATAAACATTTTTCAGGAGTGTTCAATTAGAAAATTGCTAATAATGTTGCACCATATAAACTCTAGTTATTTTGAAAAAATTGGTAGGTGTGGATTAGCCCCACATGTATAGTAATTGAGAGACAAGGTAGGCTTATAATACCTTATATTCAATAAAAGCTTTGTCAATCCAGAAGTAGGGTTTGGGTTAAAATATCTGGGTTGATGTGTTAACATCCTCCTTTTGTATGGTACTAACTTGGCGTAGAGTTGCTTGTATGCTTTATCGTTCCCCTTGCCTTGTGATTATTTCCTATGTACAAGAGAGAGGTCTTAGAAGAAATGAGTAGGGTGCTTGTGTGCTTCTTTGACCCCTTTGCCTTGTGATTATTGCCAGTGTATATGAGATGTAGGTCTTAGAAGAAATGACTTCTCATGGAAAATAGGTCAATGTACTTGAGAGAGGTCTTAGAGTAAATGACTACTCATAGGAAATAGGTCATCGAAGGATGACTCAAGTATCAAATGCTACATATAACTAAAAATTCCATAAAATATATTACCTAATTTTTGGAAAGCATTTTTTTTACGAAGGTTTCATAGAATATACATTTGGTTATTAGATTTTCCAAAGTATACATAAATCAACTATAAATTTTATGTTTTACCTCAAAATTACTAAATCAGTATATATATATTTGAATTGGAAACATTTGCCAACCATTCCATGTACGTAAAAAAGTTTCCATTCCTTCAAAAGCTTCCCTGCTGGAGACATGTTTTCAATTCCCCCTGTTATCATAGTTTAGCTGTCAGCGTGCACACTGTACGGGAATGTGAGACTGTCCTTTCATAAGCTGGCTAAATGTAATGCCTAAATTTTCATTTGAAGGCTAGCTGATACATGAAAGGCTAAAGCTACTTGGAATTAGGGATCAAATCTAGATGTTTGCTCACACTGTTACATTGTGGCAACTCCTTTTAAAGTTCATAATATGGGGAAGATTGTGTTTTTTGGAACGGATTCTTATACCTGACAATTGGGTAGTTTAAAAGGATGATAGGGCTGATGTGGGCCAATCCCACCCAAAGCCCCTTATATGAAACTTAACACTGATGGAGCCTTAAAGGATAACTCCAGGAAAGCCAGCTTTAGCAGCATTATTGAAGTCAATGAATTGATATTTTATCACATAGAACTGTTAGTATGCTTGGGCTTATGCTTTCAGTGGATTTGTGCCTGTTAGAACTCTTTTTGATATTGAATGAAGGCAAATATCTTAGTCTTTAGCAGGTTTCTGAAAACACTAGAAACCCTTTACATGTCCCATAAGAATTTTGCAAGTCTTTGTGACAATTGGTTGCAATGGACTCTAGGAAACTCTATGCTCATCAAGATCTGGTTGGTTTTAATTTGTGCAAGATCATATGATGTTTATGGCTTATTAAGATCAAGATCATATGATGTTTATGGCTTATTAAAATCAATTATACTCTATTGCTGTTCTGATGAACAATAATGCTTAGTTCACTTTCGTTGCAAGTAGAGTTTATCTCCATTTATGTTGTTTTCAGTCTTATCAATAATGATTTTTGGTTACTACAGCTATCTCCCTACTTTTGTTTCTTGCAAGTCTCCAATATGAGCAATGTCCAGCCAATCATTTTGATACAAAATTGCCATACTTGTATTCGACGAGGCAGCTGACCTTGATACTTGGCTTAATCAGCATGCTCAAACTCGACATGCTTGAGAGTTTTGAAGCACTGAAAAGGAGGATTTCTAGTCCAGGAATAGGTAAAGCATGCATAGATAAACATAAAATAATATATAAAGATCCATATTTCACACGTTTGGAACTATAATGCTGAGATAAACAATTGATATCATAGAAAGACACATTTTTCTACATGCTTGGAGCATAAGTAAATTTAGTGGTAAGTAATAAGAAATATGGCCCATAGGGCACTAATATGTCACTTCGTACAGCCCAAAACCTAGGTACCTGATAGAATTAAAAAAATCAACTACTAAAGTCTAAAACAGTATCTGTGCAAAATTTATTGAATGTGGGACAGATAGAACATTGGCTACTGAACTGGACTGCAGCGCCTATGTGCCCTTGAATCCTCTGTTGGTGGCCTTGGCGGTTCTGATTCAGTAAGTGCTATTTGATCCATACTCAAGAGTTTGAGATTCTAGCTGATTACTTTATTATTTTTTGGAAAGATGAGTTTTCTATAAGCATTGCAAAGTGTCGCTGAGATGTGAGTCCTCTTCTCTAAAACTTATGTCTTTTGACTTCATATAAGATTTTCTCTATCTCAGTCTCCTGATTGTTACGATCTGCGCTTTTGGATTTGTGGCTACATTGATGGTTTATCAATGCAAGACCTGCATATCTTTTGTATGTGCATAATTTCTTCCATTTCCCCCCTTGTATCTTCTTTATCAGATGGCTGTTCCACTTCTTATGTGTGGAGAGAGTTGCAGTGTTCAGAATTCCTTTATCACAACTTTGTTGGTTTATACTTTATTGTGTTTTGGTTGATTTGCATTGGTAGACCTAGCCCAACTTGAAACTTATTAAGTTTAAGCGAGTCCTTCAGTTTCTAATTTTGTTGCTGTCTCTGTCAAGACAGAAACATAAAAGCAAATTATATTTCAACTGCAAAGCATTTGCTGTAATGTCTGGTACAATGGAAAAGAGGGGCAGAGCAGCTGTTGTAGTACTTGGCGACTTGGGACGCAGTCCTCGGATGCAATATCACGCTCTCTCTCTTGCACGACAGGTTTGTGATCCTATATCTATATTTGTTATTATCCTAATCTGATAGCCATGATAAGCTTGCTCAGATCAGTAGGAAGGTGTTTTGAAACACATTACTTTTAAATTACCCTGAACCGAAGTCCCTTTTGTTGTCTGCTAATTAGGCCCAGGGGCACTAAAACTGCATCACGGAAATGATCATTTGTATCAAATAGGACTCAAATTGTCTTGAGTTAAACACTCCCATTCTTGCTTCAAATATATATCTGCACTGATTTTATGTTTTCACAGTCCATAAGATCAAATATTAAAATTAATATTTTAATATTTAATTGCTAATAATGAATTCTATTTAATTTTTTCCTTCTTTAATATTCAGGCAACGGTTGAATTTTTCTGGCCATTGTTGTTTTCACCACTTGTCCACATTTTGATCTTTCTTTATAAACAAGATCAGTCCATTGTTCTCACATTAGTCTTCTCATCCCAATGATGGATCATGGGAGATGATCTGAAATGTCGATAGAAAAACTCACACACAGTTTTTATCCAAAAAAGCTTTATTTGATATATCTGCAGTGTCAATCACCTTTGATTTATATTAGAAGTTCTTGAATTTGTAGTTATGTTATGGTTGACTTAATGTAAATAATTATTCTTAACTTGAAAATTTCTCTTCACAGGCTTCCTTTGAGGTTGATATCGTTGCATACGCAGGTACACATTTTTCGAAGGGATCAATTATTTTTTATCATCTGTGGATATTATTGAAATTCATTTCTTTCTCTATCTTTGTGGATAAGAGACTTTGTTTCAGTTTTCTTCTTTGTTCCTAAGAATTTTCTTTCCACACGTGGAATTTTATCTTTGTACTCTTCAGGTTGTGGAATGAATTTTTACGATTAAGATGATGCCATTTGTATGATTGCATTATTTATCACTTTAGTTTCCAACTGTTTGTTAGAATGCTTTTGTTCTGAATACCTGCAACTAAATCAGATGAGGTAATGAGGGCTTGCGATGGTCCTATCCAGGGGGAGAAGGGGTGAAAGACCACAATATTCAGAGGATTAACAAGAGAGTTTTGGTTTCCTATCAGCTCCTGTTATTTCTTTTATAAATCATATGCAGAATTTGGAGTCAAGATTTGGTTCAGAAAATCTGTTAGTCTATGATCCCTACAACTGCATTCCAAGTCTTCTTTTTTCACCGCAGTTTTTACAGGTAAGATAAGATGATGGCAAACTGAAAAAGTGTGTAAAAGTTAGTGAAACATGGAGATAATTAACTCAGAAACATTAAATAACTTGCATTCTACATGAGATGAACAAGTGGCATATACTGAAGAGGTCATACAGTGGAGGAGTGAAAGGTTCAGGGGGTTTGCTTAAGAAGTTTATTTTTTCTATTTAATCCACAAAGGGATTAGAGCCCATATTTTTTCTATTTTTATTTTCAACTTGTGTGCACAAGAAAGGATGATTTGGCCAAGAATTGTGCTCAAGATCCTGTAAAAGTTTCAGCAAAGCCCACAATTTATGCTTGATGTTTTCATCTGTTCTTAATTTTAAAGCTCATTTGAGTTTATTTGCAGACCTACTTTTCTGCACTAGCTGTTATAAACTAAGTAGAAGCTAGGATCATCTCCTCGCATTGTGTTGAAGGTTTTAATCAATGAATGTATCTTTTATGGCCATTTTTTCATATGTTTTGGGATATGATTTTCCATCTCATGTTGTTCTGCATGAATAAAACACACTAGGTGTTAAACCTATGTCACAGATGTTTTACCTAGATGGCATAAGGATTAGTTAAGGCCCATTGACTGAATGCATGTATGGTTTTTTTGGATTTTTTGAATTCACAGTGAAACAATATTCCTCTCAGATCATGAAACCTATGAAATAGTTTTTACCCAATGTTAAATGCTACACTATTTTTTTCTGCTTTCGCATAAATTGTCTGTTGTCATGGTAGTACCATAGTAGATAGCAACAACCAGCTGTAAGCTAAACTGAATAAGACAAGGGCATTTGTGTTAAGGGATGAACTACATAAGCTTCAGATAGGCACATGTATTTCCTTTAATGTACTTTAAGGGGATGGAGTTCTTCCTGTACGTTGTTGGATGTTGCTTGGTTGTGCATTGCCAATTACCTGTAGGTCCCTTGGTTTGTCACAGCTGGCAATGGATGCTATCTTCTGGCACACCACCCACCTTTTCTTTTAGGATTATATTCTTCCCCGTGCTTGCCTTTATGCATTATTTTAAATTAATGGTCTTATAGGTGCTTGGTGAGGTTGTAGATTAAACAGGCGACCAGCCATAGTTATACTCGTTTTGTACAAACATCTTATGGGAAAAATGTTAATTACTAGTTACAAAAGTCTTACAACTGAATTACCTCTTGTGCGCCAAGTGCAATCCCTTCACCTTGATAGCAATAAATTGCAAATCATTTGCACCTTTGAAATATCACAGTTGTCTCCTCATCCTCTGACGTCTCCAGTGTTCTTTCTATGATGTCAGTTTATCATTATGATTTAACATGCTTGTTTCTGAATCTGCCAGTGACTGCTTCCTTATTTATACAACAAAGCCCATAAATGGTTCATAATGATTCCGATCTATTTACAAAAAATATTAATAATCTTGTCTTTCACCTAGATTAAATGCATTCAACCTCCTCCGCAGGCCAACCTCCTCCGCAGGCCTTTCATTTAATGCCTTCATATAATTGTTATACTTCTATCTGTAGGTATGTTCATATTAATTTACACATTTCAGAGAGTTTCAATGTTGTTTTTGTATTTGGATTTTCTGTTTTGCCTAACATTTCCTTTGATAGGAACGGAGCCTCATGGTGCTGTTTTGGAACATCCATCTATTCATCTACATTTGATGGTAAATTTATATGTAACGTGTTACATCTTTTAGTGAAGAGCACGTGTTTTTCCTCTAATAATTTTGAATTGAAGCTCAGCTACGATTTCATAGGCTCATATGGTAGCTTTTCTTGCAGCGGCAACCTATTCCCCAGGGTCTACCACGATTCCTCTATCTCTTAGTGCTTCCTTTGAAGACAATGCTTCAATTTGCCATTCTAATTTGGTACATCTGTTTTAAGATACCTACCCCAGATTTATTCCTTGTACAGGTGAGAGTTTGCTTTTTGGCATCAAATTAATTTACATGTTGGGATTGAGAGGCACATTGTATTTTTTTATCCCTCTTGTCTGTACCTGTTTGCTCTCAATCTTGGTTATCTCTAAACTAATGAGTACAAATGGAACTTATAAGTTCTTTTTCAATTGTTGTTGGGTGAATAAGTTCTTCTGCCTTTCTTATGATTTTACCTGTTTAATTGAAGAGTACTCATTTCTGGGATGTAATAGAGTTGTTCCAGCTTATTTCAGAGGTAATGTTTATCTTACAAAAGAAACTATTGTCCAATGAACATTAGTTAAGCCCCCTTTAAAATTGTTTTGTTTGTATTCACCGGTCATTGGAAATTCAGTGGAGCCTTCTCATTCATGGTTGAGCATTCTAATTTTCCTTCCACAATTTTCAATGAATTGTTGTCATTTTTATCTGATGCATTTGGTAATCTTTCTTTTTGAATCATATTAGGTTCTATGAAATTAAACATTTCCCCAGTGCAATAAAGAGTCATCCTTAAAAGTTGAATCTGTTCAAGGATAGACCTAGTTAAGGGTAGTCATTCTAAAGAGTGGACTTCAAGAACTAGGGTGTAGTACATGCTATTTCATCATAATGACTGGGCCAAACTTGAGGATTGCCTTACTCTAATTAGTGGCAGTTGAAACA
The DNA here is from genome assembly GCA_019776745.2 of Taxus chinensis. NCBI lineage: Eukaryota > Viridiplantae > Streptophyta > Pinopsida > Cupressales > Taxaceae > Taxus > Taxus chinensis. Next base: position 660,057,067 of record CM034153.1, on the reverse strand, counting down.
TCCATTACGGAGTGCTCTTATTATCTGTCAAGCCCTTTATATTCTTGAAGGCCCTTCATTTTTCCAAGCTGGAATAAAATTGTCATTATCAGGCAGGCTTATGATATATCCTTTCTGCAGAATCCCCCTTCCGTCCCAACTTTGGTTGCTGTAAGATGGGCATGTTGGATGAGGAAATCTGCCTTCCTTATTGATTGGCACAATTTTGGTTATAACTCTGCTGGGCTTGACTCTTGGGAAATCACATCCTCTTGTGAAGCTATACCATTGGTACTGTTTCTATCCTATTTACCTAGTTCATATCCAATTTAAAACTGTATAACATTGATAGTGTACTGATCCTTCCAACTCAAAACTATTTATATGTTTACACACACACACATATATTAACTCTTTCCATTTTGTAATGCGATTAGGTGTGAGAAGCATTATGGGAAAATGGCTGATGGATGCTTGTGTGTTACAAAAGCCATGCAACATGAGCTGGCCCAAAACTGGGGCATAAGGTTGAGTATTGTTCCTTATAGACTTATAAAATCATAAATTATTGTTTGAAGCCAAAGTATTTGATCATTTCCGAGGATTGCACATCACAAAGCACAAATTTAAAACAAAAAAAACTTTTTATAGAATAGTGTTCAATGTCTTCCCATTGCTATGTGCAGAGCAACTGTTGTATATGATCGATCTCCTGAGTTTTTCCGTCCTACGTCATTGAAGGAGAAACATGAGGTGAATTTGGTTGTTATTTAAAAAAAAAATTCTGATAAGTTTTTTGTTTAAAATCTTATCAATACTTGGTTTTTTGTAGTTGTTTTGCAGACTGAACAAGGCTATTACAAATCCACTCGGTGTCCGTGATTGTTGCAGCTATTCTGAAACAGGGGATCAGAGGGTGGAAATTGTTTCTGGATTAGAAGATGCAACGAATCTAACCAACAGGATTGATAATACCAGTGCTTCATATCTGGGAACAGCAGATTATGACATTACTTCCAATGCATGGAATAAACAAGGAAAATCTTCAGCTCCTCATCGGGTGGAGCACACACTCGTTACGGATAGTGTGGTCATGATGGACAATCAAGGAAACAATGACGAGGGTAGCATTTTGTTGAAAGAAAATAGACCAGCTGTTATTGTGAGCAGCACCAGCTGGTAAACTCTTCTAACCATCTTTGGTTGTGAGCCTTGATTTTTTTTTTTTTTTTTTTGAGAAAACAGTCACCCATTATATTGATATAAATCTTGAATTACATACACTACCATGCCAAGCATGGAAGCTATTAGCCATATCTCTAGCATTATAAACAAAAATGACAATATGAAGATTCATTGATAAGAGTCAAGGTTTGTGATTTTCCTGATTTCTTCTTGAATCTTAGTTGACCACCATAGAGGAGGTGATCCGTAGCAAAGGATAACCTTGTTGTCAAGAGCCCAATTTGCCAATCCATTTGCAACCTTGTTCTTATGTCTGAGGAGATGTGGGTAAACTGAATTTCTTGAACCTTTTGCCGTAGATTTCATATTTCACAAACCTCCTTAGCAATTCTCCACTTCGGAGGATATCCATTACTAGAGTCACTCAATAAGTTCATCATGATTCTGGAATCCGATTGGATTTTGATCTTTCGCCAGCCTATTTTAATAGCTTCTTGTATTCCTCTATGGATAGCTTTGATTTCAGCCACATTATTGGTAGAGATTTCCAAGTTTTTAGCAAATAGGAAATGGACTTCTCCTTCTTTGTTATGGCCACCATATTTTTTAAACTAGTACCTGGAATATTCAAAACAGATGCCACATAAATTGGCATCGCTTGGAGAACTGCCTTAATAAGAGTCATCCTTCCTCCTGTAGACAACCATTTGTTTGTCCATTTTTGGATTTTCTGTTCAAATCTGTCAATTAACCATTTCCAATCTTTGGGTTTGTTGGGGGCTAAAGGAATACCCAAATATTTCACTGGTAGAATTCCTTTTGGGAATTGTAGAATTTGCAGAATTTGTTCTTGTTGTCGTTGAGAACAATGGAAGAAGTAAATATTTCATTTTCCATTATTTATACTCTGACCTGTAGCAGATGAAAAGGTTTGAAGAGTCTTTTGAATATGCTTGGTTTTTGTCGTCATAGCTCAACCCATCATTTAAGAATCATCCACAAATTGAAGAAGTGATAAAGGCTGGACATTTTTGGCCAATTTCACACCATTGATATCTTTTCCTGACACTCTTTTCGACTCAATCTGCCCAAACATTTAGCAAGTATGATAAATAGAAAAGGGGATAATGGATCAGCTTGTCCTATTCCCCCTTGATGCTCCCAAAAAATTCCGACGGGGATCCATTAACTAAAACAACAAAGGAAACAAAGGAAAGCATGTTGTGACCCATTGTATCCAATCAGGTGAGAAGCCAAAGTGCTCCAAGACTTTACTAAGGAAAATCCAATCCACCCGGTCATAAGCTTTAGATAAATCTAACCTGATGAACATTGACGACATTTTTTGAATTTCCGTTGAATGTAAAATTTCTTGAGCAAGCACAATTTCATTATGAATATGTCTCCCTGGCACAAATCCACCTTGTTCAGGTGATATAATTTTTGTCAGCAAAGGTTTCAATCTCTCTGCAATAATTTTTGATATTATCTTATATACCACATTGCAGAGTGCTATAGGGCGGAATCCAGATATATCTTGCACTTCTCCGGCTTTCGGTATGAGAGCTATAAAGGTTTTATTCAACTCTTTCAGAATGGTCTTAGCTGTCCTTGCCTCTTCCACCACCTGTAGTAAATCAGATTTAATTATTTCCCAAAAGGCTTGAAAGAATTCGTTCAGAAATCCATCTGGCCCCAGGGTTTTATCTTTCTGCATGGTAAATACAATCTTTCAAAGCTCCTCTTCTGTGCCTGGTTGGGTTAGCTTCTTATTATCATGCTGGCTAATTTGTTTGGGAAGCAGATCTAAAAGCTTTTGTTGAGCTATCACATCCAAAGCTTGTGCCAAAAATAATTCTTGGAAGTATTGACTAGCTACCTATTTCTTACCTTTCATTGAAGATTCCTTGGCCCCACCTTCTTTCGATAAAAAATGGAAGTAATTATGAGCTCTTCTAGTTAATAATGTTTTATGAAAGAATGATGCGTTTTTATCACCTTCCTTTAGCCACTGAATTCTAGACTTTTGTTTGCACATGATTTCTTCGTGAATTTCCCATTCATTGAGTTCTTCCTTAAGACTGCATTCCTTCTTATAGAGGTTCATAGGAATACCTAATGTACGGTGTACCTCATTTATCTTTTCCAGCTCTTTTCAGATTTTCTCTTTTTCTTTTGCTATATCCCCAAAACCTGTCCAACTCCATTTCTTAAGTTGGACCTTGAGGTATTTCAGCTTTTTGACAAATTAAACATATTTGTTCCATGCCGAGGATTTCCTTCCATCCACCATTGCCTAACAAGGTCATGGATAGCAGTATGACGAAGCCACATTAGCTGGAATTTGAAAGGAGTTTTGACATGAAGAGTTTTTCCTATTTGTAGACATACCCGGCCAATGGTTAGATCCAGTATTACCAAGAATCCATGCTTTAGGAGCAACTCTATTTAGTCACCATTCTTCTGAAATAAGAAAACGGTCCAGCATTTCGAGAATACAATGGTGTCCCCTGTCTTTTGTAGGTCCATGTCATTATCCTATTTTCAGTAGGCACATCTACTAGATATGAGACTGTATGAACTGGTTTAACTCATTTGAACTAGCATCCAGCTGAGTCTTACCCCCTTGTTTTTCAGACAGGTTTAGAATAGTCTTAAAATCTCCCCCTAAAATGAGCGGTAGGTGAGGGAAAGACTGAATTATATAGTCCATACCTTTCCTTTGTTGTCGCTTTTCTTCTATAGAAGTAGGAGCATAAACATTACAAACCAGGAACTGCTGATTTTCCTCTTTGTTATGGGCATGTAAACAGATCATTCCTTTCAAAGCACATGAGTTGAGAACAGAAATTGACCATTCAAAGAAGTTAATTTTAACAATGAGAAGGGAATGATGTTCCTTCTTAGATAAGCTCTATAAATCTCTTCATTGGCCTTTTCCATTTGCTTCGTACAACTTGTTGATGTGTTTAATGCTGACTTTTCTGTTTGTGTGCATCTTGATGTTGCATAAAATAAGTCCATTATTAATTTCCTTAGATTCTTACTTTTGAGTCATTTTTCCCTTAATTGCCATTTTTGTTTTGCTGGTAAGTGATATTGTACCTTTCCTGTTTTCTGTAGTTGGCATACTACTGGGTGTTCCAAATCAGTACAGTTTTTACTTTTTTAGTGAAGGCTTTCTTTTACTTATGGCTGGACTCTGCATGTTCTCTGCCTTTTTTAAATTAGGTGTCCTGGTGCAGTGTGTGTCTGGTCTTTTAAATTGATGCCACAATTCGTTCATCTGTTTCAGGAAGAAAGCTCTCTTTTTTGCCGTTCCATGAGCTGCACCTTGTTTTTCTCGTCATTTTACTTTGGTGTTTTCTATACCTGCATCTCTTTCAGACTCTTTCCACATTACTTTTGGAAGATATTTGAATTCAAAGTTAACCCACACGAAGGAGGCGAACTCCATAAACTAAAATTGGCTCCTGCTCTGAAGCTTCTCTCTCTCAGCTGCGAAATCCTAACACATTCCATCCCTAACCAAAATTTGCCTGGGCTGAGGGACTACCAACAGCCTCTTCAAGTGACCTCCTCTCAAAGACCAAACTCACAGCATCCAAATTTCAATTTCAGATCTGCCGACTCAAATGAGACAAACCAAATTTGATGGAGGAGCTTCTGCATCCAGCACCATGCCCACAAAACCATCATCGACCCAGCTTATGAACTCAAAGAGAAAAAGGTTGTTATTTTATGACGGAGAATCCCTTGGAGGTTATTTTTTTCATGGATGAGATGGAAAACAGATTATGGCAGCTCAAGGAAAAGTCCCTCAAATGCCACTTCATGCAAGCTTAAACTGACCCCAAAACACTCGGGCTCTGGGTGTAGGAGACCTGGAGGCCAGCAGAATCTATTGATATGTAAATTGATGCCAAAGGGTTACTTCGTGGCAGTGTTCTCTCAGCAGGAAATGATCAATCTTTTTAAGAGGCCCATGGTTCATGAACAAATTTGGCCTCTTCATGAAACCATGGTCCCCAGCATTCAACCCAACAAAAGATCTCCTGAGCATAGTTTCAATTTGGGTAAGGCTAACTCTTCTTCCAGGCGAATACTGGCAAGAATCCTCCCTTAGAAAAATAGGCAATTCCATTGGGGAGTACATCAACGGCTTAAGAATTCACAAAGCATTGGGGAGTTCTAATTATGCCAGAATGCCTATCAACATTAACCTAGAAAAGTATCTGCCTAACAAAATACTGCTGGAAATGGGAGGAACTGAATGGGAACAGTGCATAGATTATGAAAACATTCCCTTCAGATGGCGGATCTGTCATGAACATGGCCATCTGGTCAGAATTTGTTACACCCAACAACAATGTCAGGAACAACCAACCACAACACATCAAGAACAAGACAGCTGCCACATGAGTCAAGAAGAGGGGAATCAATCAGCTTCTGTTGACAACAAGGACAAGCAAAATCTAACCCTAGGAAAGGATCAGCTCAAAAATAAAGAGACTGTAGCGGAAGATAAGTTTCAATGGGCCCATGGATGAAAGGGGAAGGTGCAAAATCAGTCAATCGATCAGGTCAGCATATCAAATCCTTTTGAGGCTCTCACCCAGCATAGAAGATATGAAGGTAATAGGCAGCCGGGAGGCCTTAGTTACACACTCTAATGCCGAATAAGACGTAAAGAACCCCCCCAGAAACAACACAAAAATAAGAGAAGCAAAACAGCAAAGAAAAGGAAAACCTAAAATTTACTTCCATTGCTGACACTTCAAAATTTGCATCCAGAGGAAAAAACAGCAAAGGGAAATCTAACTCACCAGCAGATTTCAGTGCCACAATTCTGCAAGCTAAAAATTCTGTCGAAAAAGGAAACTATCAGTGGACCCTCTTGTGCCTAACTTCAACATCAGTCAAGGAACGCAAGAAAAAAATGATCTGCAGATCTGGGACATAAAATGTAATATCCATGATAAATAATTTCTAACAAATTTGAATATTTTATCAAACCCTAGGGCAGCAGTATAAAAAATTGAACTTTTATGACAGCAGCAATAAACTGATTTTTTATAATAACAGCAAATCCTAATTGCAGACAAAATAAAATTTATTAATTTTTTTCAAATCACTTCAGGGCAAATACCAAAATATCTGTATACAATTACCGTCTCAAATTTGATGTCCCAGATACGTAGAAGGCTGCAAGAAATAAACATGCAAGCTGAAACCCTTGCAAAAACTCTCCAGATGCGGCGCCCAACATAGAATCAATCTCCCAAGGGTGGTGTCCAACTATGGAAGTATCCAATATGCTTTGCAAATGTTTGTCTGAAGAAATCCTTGGCTGTACTTTGCTGTTTTGGATGCTAAAACAGCCCCGAATATGATGCCCTAGCTGAACTGGATAAATATTTGTACCTTGAATGATCACTGCAACCCCTGGATGAAATTGCCAAGCTTAGATATGAGGGTTTCCATCCTCATATTTGTGTGTAAATGAGGGTTTTCCTCCTCTATTGTTGATGCAAAAGCATAAATTACTTGCAGACAATGAAGTAGTTGATAAATTTCCAAGATGTATGTAATAATAAACCCCAAATCTTCATTTATAACTTCCAAAGCCTTCTCCAAAGTTGGTGCCAACTCATAAAAATAGGAATAAGCAATATAAAATTGCTTTATCCTCTCTCCCATGTTGGCGCTCCATCCTAAAAATAGGAACAAACAATAAAATTGCTTTATCCTCTCTAAGTCTCTCCATCCTAAAAATAGGATCTTGATGCTCATGCAGCCCATTCTATCTTTGGCGCCCCATAATAGAATGCTTTATTTAATTACTATTCTATCTTTAGTGCCCCATAATAGAAGTTCATCATTCTATTATTATTTTATTTTGTTTCTAATTTTTTGGATTAATAATATAATTTAAGTGTCTTTTTTGCAACTAAAATTATAATTACCCTTGGACCACTTAAATTAATTTATTTCCCTCTTTAATTTCCTCTTATCCTACAGAAAATAATAAGAATAGGCTTTGGGTATCCAAAATTAATTAATTCTGGATAGGGAACATCACATAAAAACTTCAGACAAAGACTCAGACTAAATCATGGGCATGTCCGATGTTACCCAATCTTTCTGATGCAGATCCTCCCTTGGAATATAAGAGGGCCATACTTCTCGAACAAATGCAAATTCTTCAAAGAAATGGTGAAATGCATGAAATGAAATGTTTTTAATCATGTCCACGAGACCAAAGGTCTATGGGACCACTGAAAACTCTAACTACTTAAAGATTTGCGGGCTTACGGGTATCTTTTAGAAGGCTGCTCCTCCTCTTGCTGAATTGAGTTAGCATCTCCCCCAACCCTTTAGTTTACTTTCCTCGAATAGCTCTATCACGGAATCAACACTTAAAATTTCCTCATACTTGGCTCTAATGTCCATGTACCTTGGGCTTTCAAGGACGAAATGCTCCTCCGTTTCAACTGCTCCTGAATTGTATAGAACACAAGTCCTCTCTTCCCATTATTCCGTAGGCGTTGTCCATCTTGTCTCACATCTAACCTTGTGGGAACTAGTCCTTAGCTGAGCAATGACGATATTTTCCCTCGATTTAATTTTAGCCCCTATATAGGTTTTTTCACAATGTTCATATGTTGGGTTGAACTTTGTAATATAGTGTTGACGCTTCCTACTTGTTTTCCTCCACATCTCTGGTCGGAGAAGAACAAAATTATCTCTCACTGTTGCAGGAAACTACCAACAATCCCTACATAAATCACTCGAGCATCTAGGGCTGCAAGCAAACAACATGTTGTCAAGAAGCCAAAACCACGATTCAATGGGATCCAACTAGTTATGCTCTAGTTTTCCACCAATATTTCCCTAGGAGAATGCTTGCTACTCTATGAATTTAAAAATTCATGTTGTATAACAAATGTGTATATCCACTCTTAGGGAAACAACATAATGACATTTCTGGATCAGCTGTCAGCTTGGATGACTGTTAAGGTGGTACAAAAATCAATTTTAATTGGAGACTTCAAGATAATAAAAGCTCCAAAAGAGAAAAAAGGAGGCCATGATTTCAACCAACATATTGGTGAGACTTTGACTGAGCAAATAATCAGTAACACTTTTTGATAGACTTGGATTTCGCTCAAGGCCTGTTCACTTGAAGCAATAAGAGAAAAGGGAGACAATACATAGCTGAAAAACTGGATAGAATTTTGATTTCAAATAATGGTTAACCGTTCAAACACAAATACTAGCACACATCCATAACACGATAGTCTTGGATACCACTGGCTGGTTTAGCTTGGAATAACAAGTGTTGAAAGAAACAACAATCACAAATCCAGGCTTGATAGCGTGTGGATGGCTCATCCTGAATTTGTTTTGAATGTGGAAAAATGGTGGAAAGAACTGAGCAAGATCACTGGTCTTGATATTTTTAAGTTAACGGGAAAACTGAATCATCTAAAGCTCTAGATAAAAGAATGGAATCACCAAACCTTTGGCAACATACTCACCTGATTAGCAAACATATTGGATCAGCTCAGCTCTCTACAAAAACACATTAGGGACACATGTTTCACAAGTGAAATGGGTGTTCAGGAAAAGGATTTATCATTTAATCCACATACTTACCATCCCACAACAAAGAAAAGAGTGCATGCTAGAGTTAGAGATCACGAGAAGTGTGGATAAAACAAGGAGACATTGGTGGTGGTACCCTCTTAGAAAATGATGGTTGGGAAGGAGTTCTTGATCTTGTGGAGCCCTTTGGAGCTAGTGGGTGGGGCGGCAAGCCTGATAGTTCCTCTGGCCCCACCCGCCCCTTCCCGCCCATCATGTCCAACAACATCCATGTTTGCTGCCGCCGCCTAATGCTTTGTCTTCCAGGCATCTTGTTTTATGCACAGTTTTTGATTGAAAAATTCTATTAATCTTATGTAATGATTAACAACCTGCCTTTCTTGCTGGTTGTTTTTTTTCGAGACATTGTTGATGCTCGATTTGTTTTGGCATTCTGGAGTGTGATTCCATGTCACCCATTTTTTCTATGATTAGCATTGTACTTTTTATGCACTATTAATAGAGATTCACTTTTCAATCGAAATAGGGAGACTTTATTACTCAACATTTCCTCAAAACAAGAAATACAAGAAATACATAAACTCAATCCAGAAAATTAAAGTAAACACAAACATTTATGTCCGTGAAGCACCTGAGATTATGCAACATCCCACAAATTTCATATTCAATATAGATATCTTAAATACATCTATATTAAATACTCCGAGAGATATCAATCGCGAGGCCCCTATCTAGTTATGCTAGATATTACTATTTTTGATTGACTTCTCAAAAAAAAGGAAAAAAAACATAAGTGGTAGTCAAATGGAAGTAAAATTTATAGATGAATTCTAGATTGCACTAAAATGCCTAATAACGGTCTGTACCAGGTCTGAAATGTACATGGTACGAAAAACAATATTGGTGCTCTTTGGGTGTGTTGTGGGTACGTACACACAAGTCTCAGGTACGGAAATATATAAGTGATAGTCAAATGAAAGTAAAATTTATAGATGAATTCTAGACTGCATTGAAACATCCAGTACCAGATCGTACCAGGTCTAAAACGTACTTGGGACGGAAATTGGTATTGGTACTCTTTGGGTATGTACCTAGAGGCCCTGGGTACGGAAAATCGTACCCGAGGCCTGTCAGTATGTACCCACACGATTTTATTTTAAAGTGCAAAAAAAAAAACTTGAGGGCTTTCACCGGAATTGAACCTTGGAAAGCTCTTTTGTGATTCAATATTGCCATTAGGCTCCCAAAGGTCAAGAGAGATGGAAAGGTCCTCATTAGGTTTGATTTAACAAAAATAGAATTTATTAAACCCTAATTGCAAAGTAACTGAATGTAAACTATGATATACACTGCTAAATACAATATGACACAAGCAATAAAGCATACAAAGTGAAAACCCTAAGCAAGAGACATAAGAAATATGACTTAGCGAATTTGCTCTTGATCCTGAAGTGTTCTAAACCGGGACTACTCTTGAATAGGAGATGAACATTGTCGTAAATGCTCAGGATAAATTATGGAGCTCACGGATGATATCGGACATGGGCGCCTAGATTGGGGCAAGGGTGCTGGGCGCCAGAGACTGTTATTGGGTGCCCGTGACTGCGAAAATGGATAGAACATGATTTTCACAGTGTCACACAAGTGTCGCAATTATTCTCTGTTGATCACCTGTATGTCGCTCCTTGATCGCCGAAGGTACCTGTAACCTGCAAAATAGGAGTTCACCTGCAAAACCCACAAAACCGCATCAAATCCAAAAAGAAAAGATGCAATATGGGGAGTTGGATTGACCCCGGTGGTCACCTGACAGAGTGAACTTATGATCGAGCATTGTAATACATCTCAGATTCCATGTAGTTCTTGTGTGTGTAAGAATGGTGCCCTAGGAAGCCATTGTGCAAGATGCACTAGATATCGGATTAGATTTGCTAGATAATGCAAATGTGTGTATGGAATAAAATGAACTTCCCCTTCCTATGCTGTGTATGCAATCCCTTGTCCCTTGAATGAATGCCAAATGGATGCTTTAAAGTGCTTTAGGTGCCTTTTGAGTGCAAGCCTAGGTGATAATAATGATGCTTAGAGCTTGGTCGTTTATTTTGAACACATAAGTATGTATTTATATGATTCCCTTGTTTGAATTTTGCAATATACAATCGGAAGGTCGACCCACAAGTGAAAAAGATGCCCAAAAGATAAAAGGGACCCAAAAGGAGTGAGTAAGATAAAAAAGGGTCAAGGGCGCCCAGAGGCGACAAGAGCGCTTGGGCGTTGCTGTTCTGGTTGGGCGTTGGTGTCTGAAGCCATAAAAGATAAACAAGTAAAGTTCTAACTCGGCTGTAAGGTGTGTAAGACCAAAGAGAAAGTAAAAGACAGAAGAAAAAGGCCAAAGATAGCTGTCAATTACGAGTTTTCTTGCTTAGGAATCATGTAAATACTAGCGTGCTTTTAGGACTTAGAAATGTACCCAAGTGTGTGATTTTGTTTCCACATGGTTGACTTACCATTTGGGGGCTTTCTTGTTTCTCCTCATGGACCCTTTATTCTTTAATCAATTTGGAAGGCATGGGAACAAGTGAAGCACTTGGTGGCTGGGCATCCTATCTTCTCTTCCTTTGACACTAGGTGCCAAGCCTACAAATCGATTTGGTGGAATCTGAAATATAATGACAAGATCCTGACCTCTTCTGGTTTTGGAAAGGAATTAAAAAATTTCCTGACTTTTATGGATTTGGGAAGTGGATGGAATGGACAGACCTTAAAGATTTCTATAAGACAAACCTCTATTTTAAAAATTGTGATTTATCGCCCATTTATTGCGGTTAATTGTTTAGGGCAAAGTAAACAATTTATCTTTCCGAAATTATGATTTTCGAACTGCCGATAAATCGGCAATTTCTAGCGAGAAAACCCTAAAAAATTGTGGAAAATCGGTAGGTAAACTGTGGAAAATTGCGTGGGTTAGGTTTAAAAGCCAAAAAATGACCAAATTGAAAAAAACGTGCCCATCTGGAACCATTTCATGCCTTTTTTCTCCTGTGTGTATCGTATTTTCCCCTACAACCATTTCGTGGTGGTTTCGAGTCTTCGTGGCTGGTTTTGTTGCTCAGGCTGGTTTCCTGCAAGTTTGCAACCATTTCGTGGCTGGTACTAGCCCTAGGTAATGGTAATTCGTTTATTTATTTATTTTCATAGACTATTCTCTCTTTTTAAAGATTTTCAATAGTATACACTAATTCATATACAATATAGATTAATTCATTTTGTATAATTTATAATAGTATACACTATAGCTATACAGCTACACTATACGTATACAGTAATATATATTATACAGTAATAAATTTATAAATTTATAATAGTATACTATACACTATACAGTTACACTATATTGCCACTTCTTGCATCATTTAACAATGTTTTTACATTTAATTTAAGTTGATTTTATGAATTTAAATGTTTTAAAAAGTAGCGATAAAGTTGCCGATTAATTCCGATAAATTGCCGATTCCTGATTTCCGTGTCAATATTTGCCCTGCTGATTAATTGCCGATAACGATTTTTTGAACTACGAGACAAACCTTAAAGCTTTCTATAAGCTTCCTCAATTTCAGTTCAGAATGTATACAATGCTCTGAAAATCTTTCACAGCTCTCTCTACTGGACTAATTATGGAGGATGAGAATGACTTTTGGGATACTGAGGTGGCTCAAAGGCCTCTCTCTCCAAGAGGCTACCTCCAAACTACTCTATGAAAATATTGCCTTCTCCTTAACAATAAGTGGAATGTTTTCGAGCCCATTAGTAGATTGACTCATAGATTTAATGTTTTGTGGAAAGGGTCTTCTTGTATTGAGTCAAATAAATCTTGCCTTAGACGGCTTCTAATATTTTATAAGTTGCCGAGACTATAAGCTGCTTGTTTTCTTTAAATTTTTATATATATTTATATTTTTTAATTTTAAAAAATATATTGTACAAACATATACCCACAGCGCATTTTTTAGCACCTGGGGTTTTTTTAAAAATGCGCCTTGCTCTTCAGTGTACCGAACCCAGTGGCGCGCACCTGCACCTTGGTTAGGTGGGGGATGCAATTGTCAAACCAATCAAAGGGGGTTAAAAGATGAGCGTCAAGGTCATATGTGCGACCAGAAGGCTAAAAATGGAAGGAGGGCGTAATTTTGTTACAGCCGTCACTGTCACTTGTAGGTAAGGCCTGGAATAGGTGTACATGAAACGCCTCTAACCTGGTGATGCCAAAAACGTGTTCATTTGAATAATAAAGAGCGAAGTATCGAAGAGTCCCTGACTTGATATGAACCTGATGCAAGGATGATAAGACCAGCTACAAAATATGAAATCAAGGATACCATATTCTCCATCTAGAAGGATAAAATCTTTGGACTAGATGAGTTTTCAACGGAATTTTACCAAGCCCTGTAGAATCTCATTAAAATAGATCTTCTACCTGTAATGGAGGAGTCTAGAAGGAATTGATTCTGATTGCTAAAGACCCTCAAAAAGCTCTTTTTTTTTCTCGGGATTACTTGTTGTAGCATGGTTTAAAAGAGCTGAGTTGGCGTGAAGTAATTGCATGGCGCTTGAAGATGATTTTGTTTAGTCTCGTTACCATGTAGGGGACTAAAAGATTCTTTCTGAATATGACTATCTTGTTTGATGCTCTGTACCTCAGTTGTCGGAGCCATCAACTGCTGGAATCACTTGCCCTTGAAGATCAGGTTTTCATGTACGGTGCAAGGGTCCTTCGTATCAGGTCCTCAAAACCCGAACTTTTAGATGAATTGTAAGAGTCCTTAAACCTCCGGAAACTAAAGCAGATGTTGTTTCATAACTTATTATAATCATGTTCCTTGCATTGGCTATTCTCTGGCTCCTATATTGCTACCTTATTGTAATTGTATTAATGTAACCATGTTCCGTACCCCTGATGATGGTGCAGACTGAAGGGGGGACATGACTTATGAAGATTATGATAGAGATACATGCATTCTGCATTTCGGTTAGGAAAATCAACATCATTGAAGTGATTTTGCTTTTCCTAAATCACCCTAGGGGGACTGATGACTTTCATAGATGAACCACACTGGGGGACAAGATTGGACTTGACACTGAGGGATGGGATGATGCTGGAGTTTCTAGTGAAAGGTATGACATGAGGATTTTTTTTGACACTAGGGTATGCATCATGAAAATTTTGCTCAGGAATTTACTTCCTAGATTGTTGGGTTTGAATGCTATGCACCAGGATGTTGAAGCCCCACAGAGAAGGATCAAGCATCATAAGATACTCCTTCAAACGTGTGACATTATGAGAAGGGTGGGGCATACAAAATGGATGCCCTTAAGTGTGAACTACAAGGAGGATGGGTATTCCTAAGATGCCACCAAGCTTTGAACTATGGCCGACTGATGATGCATTGAAAAAGATGCCCTCGAAGTGTGCAGGAACCATATCTCCAGATTGAAAGGACCATTGTAGGTGAGGTTCAGTTCGAGATCCACATAACATCTGATCAATATGGTGCCTACCCCTGTGAATCATACCTCTATTATGAAATCATTAATCCAAAGTTGTTTACTGAGGTTGTGGAAACAGGGACAAATGGATGGGAATGAACGCCTTTGCCCTTTACATGCATTAGGTTGACCAATGAAGTTGCCTATGTTCAGAACCTTTGGACTAGAAAGGAGCAACATCGGGTTTTATTTTGTTAGGTTGGCAATAATGATACATTTGACCCTATCTTGTTTAATTGATACACCCACCCTATCGAAGTTGGTTATGATAATGAAGTTGATCATTACAATGGATGTAATGGGAGGTAAACATGACGATGAATCATTTAATGGTGGCGTAAGATTCACGCCAATTGCACTAGAATGTAATGACGGTGGACAAGAGTGATGTGATGAGAAGATAAAAGGAAGCGTGAAAATGACTAGTATCCAAGTACGGAGTAAGATTGACATCTTCAGGTTTGGACCATAGATCATAGAAATGGGTGGTGAAGATCATCAGTTGGATCTTCTTCAAATGATGGGAAGATCATCGATTATGGATCTTCAATCAAAGATTGAGATCATCATATGGATCTTTCGGTTCACCATTACATGTCAATTATGGCGAAGATCCTGATGTGATGAGATATTTGACAGGAAGATAGGAAAATGACTCTCGGTTGGATCTTTTGATCCAGAATCTAGGTATCCATCATAGGGGAATGTATCCTCTTGTTAAGATCTTCAACCATGATTATCATTGGATGGGTGGTTCCAATAATATGAGATTAGGATAAAAGTAGCACAGATGAGTACTAGTTTCCAACACAAAGGGTGGGCATGGAAAGGAAGTAGTAAAAACAACCCATATAAAATCTAGAAGAGAGTTAATTCACGATTCAATATCTAAGGTATAAGGTTCCAACCTCAATATCTAGGATAGTAGGGATGGGGTATTACTAGGATCCTAAGAATTGTAAGTAAGACCTAAGGTAATAAACATGTGTTATAAGAGCTAATCCTAAACTAAAGGTTATGTAGTGCCATGTAGTACATGATAACCACGTTCTATAAAGAGAATAATAATGTAATAGACAAATAGATGCTACACTATCGTAATTCTAATATATGATACATTAAAATAATCCAATCACACCAACATAAAGGAAAGGGAAGAGTTAAAGATACTTATCTTCACGTGAAGACATTGTTCGGCATATTAATCCCTCTCCTTGGATTAATAGTACCTTGTGAATGAATTGTTATGGAGTGGATCACAAGAGGTATAGGTAGAAGACCTAAGTAGACCAAAGTTGGGGACTCCATAGGCTTTGTGGACCTCAGTGGTGTAACTACTATTCTTGTGGATCCTAGTAGCTCAATACTCCAAAATAGACCTCCAGGTTTGAGCTCTACTAAACCCCAAACCTCTTAAATTTTTAAGGGCAGATTTGGGAGTGAGAGTAGGATGTGTAAAGATCATAGAGACCAATGACAACAATGACGCCTCTTTATAGGAGAACATAAAGTTATAAAGTCTTCGTCTGTGGTCGATGCCGTTGGTTAGAAAAAGGTTATACTAGATGGCATCAATCCTAGTTGATGATGGCAGCCACAAATGGTTCGACATAAAGGTAATGGGAGGAGAGAGGATGGAGGTAGAGAAAGCACTTGGAGAAGGTAATGAAGGTGATTTGAAGGGGGATCTACAGGTGTCAATGGAAAATGTGAAAGTGGTAAAATTGAGGATTTCAAGTGATGATAAGAAGGTAGTAAAAGGATAATAAGGGAATGTAGTAGAAAGGAAATAAGAGGGGTAGTAAGGAATCATACCAGGGCAAGTTAGGACGATGCCACGCACCTCGACTCTCTCACCAAATATTTGTTAACTGGCCCAATGCCAGTCCCGGTGACACCAATTAAGGCACATATTTAAGGAGATTAATGCACCAACGTGCAAAGATAAATCATTAGTTAGAGTGAAAAATAAGGTGTATACAAAAATATGCACAACTTCTATGATATACACATTAGGCTCATCCATTAGGTATCAATCGTCGAGTAATGTAGACCTTAAGATTTCCCACCACTGGAATATTACATATCACTATATGTCATTTTCCTGACAAAAGAAAGTCATAAGTGGGCCCCTCTTACCCTAGGATACTACAAATTAAATTTTGACAAGGCAGTCGAGGTCAACTCGAGCGCGATTGGGATTTGTTGGATCATAAAAAATACAAGGGTAGAAGCAATCATTAGCTATCAACAAGGAATCAATGAGTGAACAAATAATTACACTGAGCTACATGCCTTGACAAAGAACTCTAGTTGGTAGCAAAACTCATATTCCACAATTTTGCATAGAAGGGGTTCATAAAGTATAATTAGTTTTGTTACCAAAGCAAGAAGGGTATGAACAAAATAGGTAATGAATAATAACTCTCCCTGACACAATAACTAGAAAATGGAGCACATAATAACACAAATCTTGGAGTACGTGGAGCATTTCCAAGTTATTAATATAAAATATGAGAAAAGTAACCAAAATGGAGATGCAGATTTGCTATCCAAAGCAGTGGTTGTTCAAGTTCCTCTTAGGTGTCGTATGGTTTATGGAGAGGAAACCACAATTTCAGTCAAGTTCTAACCATGGTTGACTTGGACAAAACCAACCATCCCAACCATGTTCTCAATGACTAGAAGAGCCTAAGACAAAAATAATAATAGAAACACAGTTCTTTAGACATGTTTTAAATCTATAAACTTACAAACAGTTTGGCATGAATGGCTATACACATACCGACGTCCCCATCTAACAATGCCCTCATCCCTCCTAACACCTCACACACCCCAAACACCACATTTGTCATTCATAAGCATGAAAATATCTCTGATCTAAATTATGCCAATCTTTCTCCACATCCCCCACCTATCCACCTGACCACATTCCCTAATCAAACAAATTTCTTCTTTCCTATCACCTTTTTTATATTATATCCAAAAATATCCAACATAATTTAATGCCCATTGTCTTCTCAAAACCCATCTACCCAAATGATCTCATCCCCTACCATGCTAACGTCTTTCACTACATTCAAAATCCTTGTAATCTTTTATCAATCCCCCACAATTTTCACCTTAACTCTTAATTGTGGAATTTACCGCACCCACCCTACTCACAACACATCTTATTTGCTCCTCTTTCCTACATGGAGAACATCTATTGGGAAGCTTCATTCCCCTTTTCCTGAGATTATCCACAGTCAGAATTCTATTTTAGACAGCCAACCAGTAAAAGATATTAACCTTTGGGATAAGATCCTTCACCCAAAGCTTACCCCAATAATCCATTTGCATATCATCCTTGAAATTTAACATATAGGCAAATTTTATCGTGAAAATTCCCGAATCTTCCTCTTTCCATTTAATGGAATAGAACCCGCAAAGAGCATGAAATTGAGTAGTTCTTCGTGGGTAAGGAAATGTGTTCTTTCTTTATTGATGGTATTGCCAGGTCGTGTATCCTGGGAATATGGAGAGAAGTTTGCCTTCAAATCATGAAGTATATCACTTTGGAAGGCAAATATCGAAGAATCTATACTCATCATATGACCCTTCTGAATATGTTTCACCATAAGGTCATGGGTGAGCATTCCTTTCTTTCTGTTTATGTCTTTGACAAATTCTTTGACGGCGTTCCAGCAGGATAAGGCAGAGATGCCTTTGCATGAAGGGCTCATCTTTCTGTTGTTTGAAAATGGGAAACCTATTCTGAATTCTTCTCTGAAAGATAAGGTGGAAGAGGATGATCTCACTCTTGTGGAATGCCTTACTAAGATGAAGGCTGGGAAATGTAAAAATGTAGGAGAGGATTCTGAAAAAGAGAAGAGTGAGGAAGGTCGTGGTGAAGCGAGCACCTCGAGAAAGAGGGGTTGGGATGGTAATTTTAAGGGTTTCGAGGAGTGGAGTAGAAAGGTTCAGTATTTAGAGGGGGCGCTTCAGGCGATGGAGGAAACCAATGTTGGTCAAAGGGAAACCATGTCGGATGTCATAAATGTTTCTAAGCAAATTGTCTCTGCCCAGTTGAAGTCCAAACAGAAGGTTCTGAAGTTGGAGTATCAGGTCAAAAAGTTGAGTGATAGGTTGGAAGGGATGGAGAAAGGCACTAAAAGGAGGAATTTCAATTTGCGCATCAATAGTTCCGAGGACGAGCTGGAGGAAGACATGATTGACAAGGGTGCTGAGATCAAAGGCAATCATGCTGGTAGTAGTGAAGTTTCTCCTAAAAATTAGTTGGGTTTTCTGGACTGTTGGCAGACTTTTGGCGAACTTATGCAGTTTTGATGGTTTAGGGCCATTTTCTTTTCTGTGTTTTACTCTCTTTGGTTAAAGTCTTGATCTTCCTTGTAAGAGTTAAGCATGTTTAACTCCTTTTGTGGAATTTTTTGTTTCGTTCTTGCTCGTTGGTTTTTGTTCCTCCTTTTGTAAGGCTCCTGGGAGCCGATCCCTGTTTTTACCTTATCTTATAAAAAACAACACATCCTATGAGATGTTTAAATCATTTTCTAACACCCTTGGCCCTCTAACAAACATCCCACTCTCAATACACAATTCCCTCTCCTCCAAGACACTAAAATAAAATCTAATAGGGCTGCCAACGACAACACGGGCACGATTGGAATTGGTGAGATCATTAAAAAAATACAAGGGGAGAAACAATCACTAGCTACCAACAAGGAATTGATAAGCAAACAAATAGCCATACTAAGTATGTTGCCTTGCATAGACAATTCTATTTGGTAGGAAATAATCACATTCTTCATTAATGCATAAAAGGGATGCACATTTTATCATTAATCTTGTCACCAAAGGAAGAAATGTATGAATACAATAGGCAATGAATAATAAATTTACGTACCATAGTAACTAGAAAATGGAACACACAACAACACAAATCTTGGAGTGCATGGAGCATTTCATGGATATTAATATAAAACATAAGAAATGAAACCAAAATGGAGTTGCAGTTCTGCTAGCCAAATTAGTGGTGGATCAGGAATCAAGATCCTCTCAGTATTCTCACAGTTCACAGAGACAAAGCCACAATATCTGGTCAAGCTTGAAATATGGTTGTCTGGAAACATTCTAAAATCCGTAAACTTCCTTCCCAATCAGTTTGTTTTGAATGGCTATACACATGCCAACATCCCCATTTAACCACGCCCCCATTGCTCCTAGCATGTCACGCACCTAAACACCACTATATTGTAACTAAAATGAAAATACCTCCCATCTAAATCAAGATAAGTTTTGTCCATATTATCTACCTATGCATGTGACCACTTTCATTATTCGAACAAATTCGTCTGTGGTATCATTGTTTTACCTCATATCTAATTTTTTTTACATAAACTTATCCCTAGGTCTCCTCCTCAATCCCATCTACCCAAATGATCCCCTCGCTTAGCATAGGAATGTCTTCCCCTCCTCATCTATTCGCAATACTTGTAATCTTTTATCAAGGCCTCCCCACAATTTTCACCCTAACTTTCATTTGTGGAATTTTCCAAACCCATGCTATTCACAACACCACATCATATGAGATGTTTAACTCCTATGCTGACACCATTGTCCCTCTCACAAACACCCCACCACACCCTCAATACACAATCCTCTCCCCTAGGATACTACAAATTAAATTTTGACTGGGCAACTTGGGCTTAGCTAGGATTTGCAAGA